>JASCZW010006529.1:0-92057 GCA_034211315.2 Aedes japonicus
ACGTTGTACAAATATCGAACGAAATTTTAGAAGGGAAGATTCGAGCCGAAGTGCGACACGTCAGAGACCGACTAGACTATGTGGTTGAGTTCGTTTTAGTTCATAGTTGTGCATACCGGATTAGTTGCTGGCAGTGGCTAGCAAATTAGGAACATTTCTGTTAAGAAAATCATCCGTCTAGCGTGCACTAATTAAAACTAATTATTGTGGCGCAATAACTGAAGTTCTTCCCCTTTGATGCACTTAGTATCACATTGACTTCGTTGAATGAAAATTTGATTCAGTCTTACGGTAGAGTAGTGCTGTGCAGAGCAAAATGTACTGTAGCAACGCAGTAGGCGTGCGACCACACTGGAGGATGCACTGGTGAGCATTCGTTATCCAGAGAAGTTGGTGCAGTTGACTGTATGGGCCGATAGTTCCGTCAACCTCCCGTCAACATCACTGCGAGAAATAAGGCTGCTGAAGCCTACGAGTTGATGGAAAAATGCCGCCCGTGACAACAACGGGACAAGAATCATCCCACGTCATTTTGCAGATGGCCACCCGCTTCGACGAGGAGCTGAACCAAGAATACCAAGAAGAAACCCCAAGTTCAACCGTGAACAATGCTTCTCCCCAGTCAACTATATCTGTCCTTTTCAGTATGACCAAATCAGTTTGCTTATTAAAGAGTTTGTTCGGTTGAATGTCTCTCTTGTGCTGTTTGAAATTTCAATCATTCGATAGGAATCAAATAATTTTGGGAATGTATGTGTATGTATCGTAGAAAATACAACTATGGCCGTATCATTATTAAAACCAAACGGTCCTTTTTAGGGCCACCAAATGCTATCTAAAGAGTTTACAATAGAATTTTCTTACATATTTATTTCCCAATGCTGGTCTATCGTTCAGTTAGCACTATTTCGACCTAGACGGCAATCGGCAATAATAGACTATGAATTCCCAACAAACCACAACCATCTACAACGCAATAAGGATAATGATTTCCAGGTGGTCGATCATATCAACAGAATATGCTCTTAAGGTGTATTCTCGCTTCACCATCTCGGAAGGCAAACAGTTCCAGCTGCAAGGCTCGGAAGAAGAAAACGTACACGGAAGAAACAAAGTACCCAAAATTAAGTTCATTTCACCCAACTCTGGAGTTCGGAGCGGGCAGCCAAATTTGAGGATATGCCATAGTACTTAAATTTGAGTAACTGTATACAAAGTTTATGGTGGATAAATTTAACCTAATGCAATAAAACTCGTAAAAACCAAACAAGAGCACTTTTCCGCACGGTTAGTTAGTAAATGTTATACAACTTTTAAAATAAAGTGCTTTTCTCGTGATGATAGAATAAAACTATAAATTTACTTGATAATGTTATTCATTTTGCTTGTTTCTTAATTTTTAACAATAACGGCTAGTTTAATACCGTAACATATTTATTGTTTTTCGGTTTTTAAATCTAATATACTTCAAATAATAAAAGTATGCAAGTGACTTCCATTTTTACTCAAAAATTTGTTGTCAATGAAGTACTCACCCATTGAGTAATGCTTACCTAATGTGCAGAATCAAATTTACCCATCTCTCCAGTTCAACAACAGTACTCAACTTTAAGTTTAAAAATACTCAATTCTAGGTACTTTGTTTCTTCCGTGTATAGCACTTTATCTACCGGGTGTTGAAGCATTTCAACCCGATACTGTCGTTTCTCCAAAACAATAAGCATTATGAACAGCTTCATAATTGACATTTCCGAGCGGATTGAAAGCGTATCTGCCCGACTGACTTAAATCAATTGGCGGATGGCCCTGCCGCCTCTGGAAATTCAAACTGCCCTCGATCAAGCTGCCGGGAGAGCTGAGCTTAACACGAGGTTTCCGAGCGAACCGAAGCCATGGTCAAGTAAACCAGCTTCATGACGAAATGAGGTGGTGGCCGTAGCTGTTCCCTCGAACCCCTTTTTCAGGGCCATCAAAACAACTGGAAAAGAAAGTTGACATGTGTTTTGGAAAGCTGGAGGCTGGGTTTCGGGATAATCCATTGTTAAAAACATCTTTCCTGTGCCGAAGCCGTAATGTTTTCAACATTTGCACTTTTGGCAGTGTTGTTCACACATAGGCCTAGCAGAAACCGTATGCAATTGGAGGTGAATGAAACCAGCTTCTTCAGTAAAAGTTTCCCAAATGAACAAAACTCATTCGCACTGCAAGGTATATTACGTGATGTAGAGTATCTTGTTATCATATGTCATACATATTATTTCCAGTGAAAGCAAGATGAATGAATTTATAGCCTATATCAAATAATAAAGATTGTAGTGCGAACGTTTAGTGTATGGGTATTCGATTTGGAAGGAAACCAATTTCGGCTCATTAAACAATCAAGCGATCTAAATTGCACATTGCTTCGTAGTCCTACGTCAACTTTGCGTACAACCCCATTGGGCTGTCCCTTCTAGTTTTTTTAAATTGATTATAACATACTTCTCTACAAGTCTTTAATCGTCCTTATTGGTGGGCTAAAACTGTTGGCCATTGACCAGCTCGTTCCAAGCCTGCTCATACGAATGCCGGTTTATTCCAGCCGCTTCGCAAAAATTGTCCTCTCACCACCGACGGATTCACAGTCATCCGGTTAACCAGCAAGTTGAATTGCTTCCGGTTGGCCACTGGCATCCTGAAATCAAATATGTTTGATAATTAAATCCATCTTCCAGCATTTTGAGAAATAAAACTTACCTCTTCGGCTACATTTTTACCTCTTCGAACCGTTCTCGATTGCCTCTGACGTATCGACAGTACTCGCGTGAAATAGTCGTTCCAAGTAGACATTTGTCAATACAGATCGACAATCAGAGTGCAGTGAGAGTTCATCGAGGTTCATCCACATTGACAATTGTCGCTTCATACGGGAATGGGAATAGCATTTCTCGCGCGACTCGACCTGTTTCGATCCGCACGAGAAGTAGAATAGACACATTTATAATGGCCGACAGGGGTTTTCTTATCGATGAGCTTTTTACACCACTTGGAGCATCCGTTACATACCCTGCATTTAAAATAAAAATCAGCAGCTTCAGCCATTGGAAGCAATCAACTCAAAAGAGTTGTCGTCTCTTCGCATACATGTCAAAAGAGTGATCGGATCGCTTCGGCAAAAGTTTTTAATTTTATCCGATGTTATTCCAATAAGTTTAATCCAAAGGTGGAACAATGATGTACCGGTTAGCGATCAAATACTAGTCGTAGCTTTAGGGTTAGTCAATTTGTGTCCTTCGATGGTTCGATGATCAACTCATATTTTAATGTATAATAATGTAGTGATAATAAACGAAGATTGTGTAATTAAAAATAAATTGTGGTTAAAATCTGTTTTCGTTAAATATATGATAAGCCTCAATGTTCCCAGAATTGAATATTTTTGTTTAAAAAGTCTCCAGTTACAGTATGAGTTCTAATGGATATTATGGAATACCTATCGTAATATATTACTGTATATCGTTTTATTTTATTTTTCATTTATTTTTCAACAAAACAGTTCATTCATCTTTCAGTATAACGTTTTGAAATCAGCTCTGGTAAAATAACATTTTTAGAAAAAGCAACAGCCTTAGTTTTATAAAAGCTTATATATGTCGTGACCTGGCGTCTCGTCCGCAGAGTTCCTGCAAGATACGTCCATCCTTGGGTAGTATAGTCACACGAACGCAGGGTTGCCACATTATTTTTCGTTCCCATCTTTAATTTTTACCAAAAAAAACTTGTTTATCTGTATTAAACTGCAGAAAATCTTGGCAAAAATCTTAGCCTCAAATTTTGTGCCATAAAAGGAGAATGGAAACTTTTTAGGTGCCTGAATGCTTATGCACTTCTTTTAACCCTTCTTACATCAATAGAAGGGTACGAAGATCGCTTGAAAACTCGACTTTTTATCCGAGGCCCACAGGGCCGAGTGTCATATACCATTCGACTCAGCTCGACGAACTAAGCACATGTCTGTGTGTATGTGTGTGTGTGTGTGTGTGTGTGTGTGTGTATGTGTGTGTGTGCGTTACAAATAATGTCACATCGGTTCCTCAGCCATCTGTGAACCGATTTCAGTTCTGTTGACGGCAAATGGAAGCTACAACATTCCCATAGAACGCTATCGATTTTTTGTTCATTCGGACATTTCGTTACGAAGATATGAACGAAACAGTACTTGAAGGCCGATTATAATAGTAATCAAACAGTTTAGTCTCCGATTACATACTGAGCTATTTGTGTACCGATTTAAGTTTTGTGCCAAATCAAAGCTATAATATCTCCAAATAACTGGTCAAAGTTTCATTATGATTGGATAATCCTTCATGGCGATATGACCAAAACAATACCTGAGAGCACATAATTGTGAGATGACAATATACTCGTTGCAGTGCAAAACCGAACAAGACCAATCACACCAATCGATGCCGCTTGCATTCTATTGTGTCGCATCTGGAGCGTTGTATATCACATACAGCGGACTAGCCACACGATGCGACTGTATAGAATTAGAGCAGCATCGATTGGCTCGAGTGGTCTGGTTTTGAACTGCAACGAGTATATTCGAAAATTACACAAAGTCTCCATTTACTATTTTCAACGAATATGTACTTATTAAGCATCTTGAATCCATATCGATAATCCAAATTGAAGCTCAGGATTGAAGCTTTGTTAACGCCAAATTAAAGTTATAAAATCTTCAAATAAGTGTTCAAAATTTCATTATGTTAACTTCCCTTTTACCCTTCTTACATCAATAGAAGGGTATTAAGATCGCTTGAAAACTCGACTTTTTATCCGAGGACCCACAGGGCCGAGGTTCATATACCATTCGACTCAGCTCGACGAACTGAGCACAAGTTTGTGTGTATGTATGTGTGTGTGTATGTGTGTGTGTATGTGTGTGTGTGCGTTACAAATAATGTCACATCGGTTTCTCAGCCATCTGTGAACCGATTTCAGTTCTGTTGACGGCAAATGGAAGCTACAACATTCCCATAGAACGCTATTGATTTTTTTTCATTCGGACATTTCGTTACGAAGATATGAACGAAACAGTACTTGAAGGCCTATTATAATAGTAATCAAACAGTTTAGTCTCCGATTACATACTGAGCTATTTGTGTACCGATTTTAGTTTTGTTGGTGCCAAATCAAAGCTATGATATCTCCAAATAACTGGTCAAAGTCATTATGATTGGATAATCCTTCATGGAGATATGACCAAAACAATACCTGAGAGCACATAATTGTGAGATGACAATATACTCGTTGCAGTGCAAAACCGAACAAGACCAATCACACCAATCGATGCCGATTGCATTCTATTGTGTCGCATCTGGAGCGTTGTATAGCACATACAGCGGACTAGCCACACTATGCGACTGTATAGAATTAGAACAGCATCGATTGGCTCGAGTGGTCTGGTTTTGAACTGCAACGCGTATATTCGAAAATTACACAAAGTCTCCATTTACTATTTTCAACGAATATGTACTTATTAAGCATCTTGAATCCATATCGATAATCAAAATTGAAGCTCAGGATTGAAGCTTTGTTAACGCCAAATTAAAGTTATAAAATCTTCAAATAAGTGTTCAAAATTTCATTATGTTAACTTCCCTTTTTACCCTTCTTACATCAATTGAAGGGTATTAAGATCGCTTGAAAACTCGACTTTTTATCTGAGGCCCACAGGGCCGAGTGTCATATACCATTCGACTCAGCTCGACGAACTGAGCACATGTCTGTGTATATGTATGTGTGTGTATGTGTGTGTGTATGTGTATGTGTGCGTTACAAATAATGTCACATCGGTTTCTCAGCCATCTGTGAACCGATTTCAGTTCTGTTGACGGCAAATGGAAGCTACAACATTCCCATAGAACACTATTGATTTTTTTTCATTCGGACATTTCGTTACGAAGATATGAACGAAACAGTACTTGAAGGCCTATTATAATAGTAATCAAACAGTTTAGTCTCCGATTACATACTGAGCTATTTGTGTATCGATTTTAGTTTTGTTGGTGCCAAATCAAAGCTATGATATCTCCAAATAACTGGTCAAAATTTCATTATGATTGGATAATCCTTCATGGAGATATGACCAAAACAATGCCTGAGATGACATAATTGTGAGATGACAATATACTCGTTGCAGTGCAAAACCGAACAAGACCAATCACACCAATCGATGCCGCTTGCATTCTATTGTGTCGCATCTGGTGCGTTGTATAGCACATACAGCGGACTAGCCACACTATGCGACTCTATAGAATTAGAGCAGCATCGATTGGCTCGAGTGGTCTGGTTTTGAACTGCAACGAGTAGATTTGAAAATGTTCCATTTACTATAACTACATTATTTTCAACGAACATGCACTTATTAAGCATCTTGAATCCATATCAATAATCAAAATTGACGTTTAGGATTGTCTTTTAATTTATTCTATGGACTGATTATATGAAATTTCTAATATTTATGTAATTTCCCCTTTTATATAATTAACATTAACAGGTCGTTAAAGACTATTTATGGCAATATTCTAATCACATCGATGAACTCTACGTTCAGGATTGACAAATAGTTCATTTTATAAACTGAATATATGACATATCGAATATTCCTGGATCTTCCTGGAATTTCTGATGAAAATATTGGCCACATTTGAGTTCGTAATTCTGGTGAAGTGTAAGAAGGGTTCAGTCTCACCATCGGTGGATTAATGCGGGTTTTTTTTTCTAAATTCTAAAGGCATATGCTGCCGCAATTCGTTTCTTGGAGGAAATCGCACCAATCCTTTCATAAAATGGTAAATGCCATCAATTGTTTCATTGAAATAATTCGATAGAACCGATGTTTGAAGGTTATACATATAACCTAAGGAGCAGAATGGCTCATTTAGTCGTAACTTACTGTTTTTCAACACATTCATCAGTTTGAACAAAGATGTCACTGAAGAATTTCCTTTTCGTGGACATGGCATTTCCGGTTGCGTTATGAGATGAATAAACTTCTCCTTCCTGGTAACACTCATTTCAGGATACAAGGTAAAATGTCCGGAGTCATCATGGGTGATATTTTCATTTAAGGTATTACTTTTGTCTGTAATGACAACCTGAAATAAATGTGGAGATCATCATATTATGATTTCATTTGAAAACCGAATTTATCGACTAGCTACAATCGATTTTACTGTCGATCTGTACGTTATACCTCATGTCGAAAGTATTGCGGTGTACAACGCGCTACGTCCGACATTAAATACGACATATGAATCGACAGTAAAATCGATTGTTCGGTAGATAAATTCGGTTTTCAACTGAAACGATAATAAGAAAAGTAGAAAAATTATTCTGGATTTGATTTTTAATGACGATATAGGAAGAAAGAGCCGTGAGGTACCATAACTTCACGCTTCCAAGTTCCTCGGCGTTATGAACTTGTGTGCGGGAAAAATATAAATGTACTAGCTGACCCAACGGACTTCGTTCCGTCTAATATTAATTTATTGCTTGCAATAGCTTTAAAATCGATTCACACAATAAATCGGTATTCTATATTAACATCGCTTTTTTTTTTTTTTTTTAAATGCATACATGTCCTTTATTGTTTTAGTCAATCTGAAAGGGACAGTCAATTTTCATTCTGAAAACTTGGATATTTTCAATTATGGCTTTTAAAAGTATGACAATCGGCAGTCATTTCATATTATTGATAATCTGTGATCAATTGGCCACTTTAATTGGTGTATTATGTTAAAATACTGAAGTCATTTTTTTTAAGTTCCAACGCATTGTTGATTTTTGTATGAGGTCTTGCCGGACCGACATGAGTTGATTACGATGCTGTAAGATATCATAAAGAAACTTTCCTAAACAACAACGTTTTGTGAATTTTCAATGTGACAATTTAGCACTGGCATCTGAATTGAAGATGTTCTATTAACTGATTATTGGAAATTGTTTTTTTTATTGAAGTTTGCTCAGTTTGAAAGGGAAGAAATTTGAATTTATTATGTTGAAAAGAATTTATTTGTGATTTTTCTGCATTTTTGCAAACAACATTTGATTTATGCAAACAAAATTTGATATTTTAATATGGAAAAATGCTTGTTTTTATTTTCCAATTTTCCGACTTTGCCTGGAAAATTCCCCAACTTTTCTTTTTCTCTGAACCTTTGTTGAACAAAGAGGAACAAATCATCCGAAGACACCATCAAGATTGGTTCAGCCATTCTCAAGGTTTAGCGTCACTAACAAACAAACATTCATTTTTATATATATAGATTTGAATTTTTTTATGTGGAAAAAAGTTTGGTTTTATTTTCCAATTTTTCGACTTTGCCTGGAAAACTTCCCAACTTTTCTTTTTCTCTGAACTTTTGTTGGACAAAGAGGAACAAATCATCCGAAGACACCGTCAAGATTGGTTCAGCCGGGGGTTTAGCTACACTAACAAACAAGCATTCATTTATATATATATATATATATATATATATATATATATATATATATATATATATATATATATATATATATATATATATATAAATATATATATATATATATATAATATATATATATATATATATTATATATATATATATATATATATATATATATATATATATATATATATATATATATATATATATATATATATATATATATATATATATATATATATAGACTAGTTGACCCGGCAGACGTTGTCCTGCATACAATTAAAATACTTATTGGAAAATTAAAGAAGGTATTAGCTTGAATTGCAAGCTTATAGTTGTTAGATGGCATTCGATCTAGAGTAGTCTTGAACATTTGAATCAATCCATTGGGCTCATGAAGCATCGCTTGCAATTGTTGTACAATGTTCCGCTTCATGGTGGAATAATGTTGCTGAGTTAATCTCCCTTGAAATAAATCTGTAGAAATGTGTGGTCTGCTTCCGTCGGTGGCAACATTGAACTCGCTTTTTGGTAAATTTGACCTGTAACGTAGATGGTTTAAAAAAAAAACTTTTAAATATTATTTTGTGCGTTGCGCCAAACGAAGTCAATTGAAAACAATCATTATAACTCTGGAGGTTCTGCAGAAAATGTTTAGAACCACTTCCTGATCCAGACACCAATGAGCGCAAAGGCTCTGGTGTTTCATTTGAGAACTTCAATGCATTGAAATGATAACAAACTACTCTCATTAATCAAATGGTGACTGATGTTTTCGCATAGTCATCAACCAAAGGCAGCATGTTGAAAAATCTCCACGTGCTTTGTGTAAGATGCAGTGAATGTAATCGATTCCTCGTACCCAGAGAAAGAGTTAATATCAGCTAAGTTGTGTTGGTTTAAATTAAATGATTAAATTAGAGTATATTTCTGCTTTGTCGCGATTGATTTGATGGTTATAAGCAGTTGAGAAGTTGTTTTAGAGTGGCCTCATAACGGGGGATACTGATTGTTGGCAGTTTGTGGAGAGAGAAAAATGAAAACCAGTGCAATGTAGAAAACGGCCATTTGCTGGTCAGAGGCAAAGAACGAAGCTAACGCGAATGCGCGCGTGTGTGGTTGGCATATAATTTCAGATGCACTCACCACGTGGTGTAATGATGGAGAGCTGTGAGGGGGTTTTTTTTATTGCACAATTATTATGATTTTTCAAGTTAAATTTCTTCTCGGAAGTGCTTTTTACCTGTAATTTTCATTGTATTCCATTTGTGCGTGAAGTACAAATTGGAAAAGATTGATGTAAAAATATTAGCAATTGCAGCAACAATATCCGGTGAGATCTATCTGAATTTGAACGATATTACTAAATACTTTCCATCCTCAAAACAATAAGATTTGAGGATGGAAGTGTATGCACAGTACCTATACCCATTTGATGTTTGAAATATGTTTATGCTGGGCTTGTAAGTGAAAGTGACCTCGGAATGGACGTGAGTAACCAGACATTCTGAAATTGGTCACTGGAACTCAACAAAGGTATCACATTCCAACTGCCGGGCTAAAAACGTTTGTCGAGTCGACAACAGTTCGTTGAACTGCAAACATTTTTCTTCCATATTATCACTGCTGAACGATGGGCGTTGGATTACACACCCACACACACACACACACACGCGCACATACGCGCGCACACACACACACACACACACACGCACACACACACACACACACACACACACACACACACACACACACACACACACACACACAGTCATCAACCATAAACGTGCTGTTGAAGATTTTGTGGAATGTTGGTTTGACTTCGTAATCGATATTAAATGTTGGGCACGGTTGCTACCAGATCTTTCTGATACTTGCCGTTTACGTTTCTTTCTAACTTTATCGCTTGTGTTTTGAGCTGCTCTTTCTTCTGCACTTAACATGATTCGAGCCCGTGAAATCCGTTGTCGATCCATTTCATTTTGAGTTGCACTCTGATCGTCGCTTTGTCTCATTTGAGAGTTTGCTGAGTTAGCAGCCGACCGATATTATTCCGTCTAGTTGGAGGCATTGTACAACAATACTAATTTGAATGAACTAAAATCGCAACTTTATTAGTGTCTTTTTAATTTTTAGTAATATTCTCGTTTTCACCTTCCTGATGCACTATTCATCTCACGGCGAACGATACTAATGTATCCAAAAACGTAATACATATTTATCAGTTTAATACATTAGACATTAACTAATACCTTCAGTTTCCATTGACCTTCACTCCAATTCTTGACCAACAATAGAAAAGGGCCTATCAACGTTTGTAAACATACACTTTTGAGCCTTTTTTCTCGCAAGCCATAGGCTACACACGCAAATCTTCAGCAGAAACTTTTCCCTACATGATTATGGTATTGGTTTGCGTGGGTGGCCTATGGCATAACAGAAAGCGGGCTCAGAAATGTTTGTTAACAAATGTTGATGGACCCTATTCTATTGTTGATCGAGAATCTACATCTCGCTGCGAAGTGTCACCAATACAAACGTTCCAGTTTATACGTGCATATTAGGGTGCCAATGGCATGTATGGGAAAAAATTGACCATCGAATTTCAAAAACGGGTAGTGCTCAAAAGTTTCGTCTCCTCAAAAAAAGTCCCCATGCAAAATTTGAGCTCAATCGGACTTCGTTAAGTGTTGGACCAAAGCGGTCAAAGTTTGACATTTTGAAACACGAAAAATTTCCCAAGGGGGTACGTGAAAATTCCGAAATCGATTTTTTGTTTTTGATGCCAAATGTCTTAGAAATGCATGAAACGTCGAGATCTGGTGTTATCTCGAAAAAAAATTTTTTGAAAAAAATTGACTTTTTGGGACTTAAAAATTTTTTGAGGTGGAGGAGTGAAATGAATTTGATATGGAGGATTTGAATTCAATTGCTGAGATATCCATGGCAATAGTATTGAAACATGTCTTATATCATCGTTGGCAACTGCTAGCATATTATATGTGATATTTCATTAGGGTGGTTCACTTGTTTTGCATTAGGGTGGTCCATTTTATAGAAAAATAAAAAATAAGATAATAGTATCAAAACATCTCTTATATAATCGTAAGCCATTATCAATATTAAATATATGATATTTCATTAGGGTGGCTCAGTTATTTTCCATTAGGGTCGTTAAGAACAATAAAAAATATTTCCAGCAAATTTAAACGCTATTCGCATTACATGGGCCCGGCGCGGGCGAGGCCCGCCGGGTAATATTTTGAAATGATTGCTTGGGTTTTGTATGTGAGCATTCTCACTATGCTGGCACGGCACGCCCAGCACGGCACATCAGCGTAGTGAGAACAGTCACATACAAAATCCAAGCAATCATTTCAAAATATTACCCGGCAGGTCTCGCCCGCGTCGGGCCCGTTGTAATGCGAATAGCGCTTTAACCTAGAGACGCTCTCTTTGTGGTCCTTTTGGAAACTTTTGCGAGACTTACATTCGGAATGCGACGCTTCTTTAAGGTGAAACAGATCGGTGCCCTCGTCTAATACTAATCTTAGAGATTAAGCATTGTGCATCAGTGAGTTTCTTATTTCTGTTTTGCACCGTCGTTGCAAGCTAAGATTAAAAATTTCAGAGTTATCTATCCTACATTTACCGAATATTGTAGAGTGGGAAGTCTTCGACTGCAACCTAATTAGCAATTTTGACCGAGTAAACGTTTATTCAGCTGTTTATATGAGAAAGAAGAGTTTAGTCAGCTAAAATTGTTTGTTGGACCCCTAAGATGGGGAACTATCTCATTAATACGGTATTTGCAGATATAACTAACCTTTTCAATGGTTGTGACAAAAGACACGTAACGAAAGGGAGGGAACGGTATTGTGATATTTCCAAAATTCATGTTGCTAGGTTTTTGGTACATTGCATCGCATATATTTTCTTAAATTACATCTGATTTTTTGAACTTTTATACATTGTTCGATGTTCTTCATTGTTTCCAACAATGCAAAATAAACTGTTTCTGATCTTCATCCGTTGACAATTTCGAATTATATGTTTTGATTAATGCAATACCTCGTTCTGCATTGTCATTTACTACTTCAAGCTTTTAATTCGTTTAATGGCATTTTCATATTCTTGTTTGCTATTCCACTGCGTAATATCAGTTTCCAACAATGATTCCGGAATCTCTAGAGCACATAACAAGTTTTTAGTATGCTGACTGCCTTGAACAAATGAGTGCAGCTGTAGTGTTGAAACGTCGTTTGATTCGACTATGGATTTAGCACACACATTTGTTTTGTTAGCTGAAAATAAAAATATTGTTAGAAATATAATGTTCTGCGTACATCGAATTGAACAAAATAATTACCTGATGTATGTAAGGCGTCAATATATATTTTTTATCTGCGATATCAAACGTTTCATCAAATAAACACAATCCAATGAGATTGCTATCCAAATACTGCAGATGTTTCAAGAACCCTTTATATACTGCTTTGGCAACTTCTTCGTCAACAGCTTCGTAGATTTTAAGCGATTTTATCAAATTAAGGTCATTGTTTGCAGACATTGCAGCACACGTAGACAGAAACCAGTTTTTCAAATATACTTTTACAATGAATACATTAAATCAGGCTAACTGTTGTTGAGTTGCCTTAGGTAACGCAAAAGTGTGTCAGTAAAGGAACATTTTTAGTGAATAAATAATTTTTGCCATTCATCTTGCATTATGGAAAGCACCAGGAGCTCTAATTTTAAAATGTTCTTTAATTTTTCCACCCAAAAATATAAGCGTAAGCTGAATAACTTCGCGATAATCTTCGCGGTGATGTTGTTCTTTTAATTGTCGCTCAAAAAATTCAAGAGATCCACCCTCTCGTTGGCTGTTATTGATGATTTAACGAATACATCATTAACACCAGAATGGTATGAGCTCTTTTCTAAACGGTGCCATTCCGTCTGAAACCGCTTAAAAATCTCAACATTTGGAGATTGTGCAGTTTCAAATTGTAGTGCCTTGAATGCCTTGCCAACTAACAGCTCGTGTATGTGATGTCTACAGGGAAGTCCAATCAGCTGTCTTTTAAACATTTTGTCAAGATGTTGACACGCTCCTTTCTTTCGACCAGTGTTTGACGCAGTGGTATCAAATGATGTAAACATAACCCTAAAACACGGAATAACGGTATAATTTAAAAATTATCAATAATAATATTGAAACTAATAGAAAACCTGTGGCTTGAATGTTGCTCTCAGCTCGTTCTGCTTTTGCACACGAATTTCTTTTCTTGAATTCCTAATGGACTCTTTGTTTAACACTAATGTTGAAACGTCGTGCCCCAATGATTTCGCTATAGATGATATTAGAAATACCGCATTTCGATCACTCACTTTGCAGCGGTCCAAAGCAGCAGCCACATCGACAGTAATGACATTTTTTAATGGTGATTTAGAAGTTGAAGACGATTTGGAAGGACCTAGAAGAAAATTTAAGAATCAATCGTTTGTTAACCACGAAAAACATTTTAAAACATATTTGAAATTAATTCAATTTACACTTACCCGGTATCTGAAAATCTTCGCCGATAGTACTGATAGAAGGAACGGACTCACTCTGGGTTTGAGATGAGGACTCGAAATCACTAGCAGTTAAATTTTTTCTTTCCTGTAGACTTGCTTCTTCCTGCTCACTTGTTCGTGGATTAGTCTCTGTTGTCGCCTCTGCTGTTTCTTCCTCCTCAAAATCACTACACGAGATAGTTGCCGTTGGAAAAGACTCACTTGTTGTTGGAAGAGTTAGTTCTCGTTGTTCTTGCAAATACCGATATGCTTTTCTTTCTACTTTATTCTTCGGTTTATACCTCTTCCCGATATCGAAAAGGTTCTGCAATGAATCAGAGAAATCCTTTCTCTTCTCAATTTCTCTCGCCGACATTCTTAGCTTGCGCTTCTGCAAGATTTTCAAAGTTTCGTAGTACCGCAAGATTTTATGTTGCACTGTCCTGTCGTCGAGCAAATGGTTCAAATGCTTTTTATTCCATGATACTTTCAAAGCTTGTATTGTTAATTGTGCACTTGGTTTAGTCTTTTGCTTCTCTGCTCGCAAATGAAACATGAATTTCCGGAAAACTTCGTTGTTTGTAGGCAAATTCGAAGATTCGGGGAACAAAGGTAGGTATTTTCCAACTAGCCGAATATCTTCCATTTTGAAAAACAAAAAACTGTTGACTAGACCGCGGTTCCTCGTTCAAATATAAAAATACTGATTGAGTAAAACTAAAAATAACAATTCCTTATATACCAAATGTGTGGCCATTTCATTACCTACTCAGTCTTTCAAAACTGCTCGCTTGGGACGTATTCGTTGCCTACGGGTAGCTTATATTGTGTTTGGGTAGATAACACTTCAGAACAAAAAGCATTCGAAGCAGACGTTGTCACTACCGAAGCGCGTATACCACAGCAAGCGGCAGGTAACGTACTTTTGTTTTGATCCCTATAACGTACCTACTTGTGTTTCTCGAAATGAAGCAGTCAAGGCCAAGAACCTCTTTAGAAAAGATAAAAAAAAACTTTTGTTGCACTTCGTAGTCGCCTATCAAGTTATTGTACTAATTTGGGTACATCAAAAATCGTTTTTTTCCTTAATTTTGTCCATATTTTGGTAACGGCACATTTTTGTTAACTATTAAAAAAACATAATAAAAATATCTTAACGAAGTGTAGTATGCCAAAAAAGAATCATGGTTTCAAACTATACAAAAAATATTGACTGGTAAATTTGCTGGAAATATTTTGTTGCTTTTAATTTCCAACTCAAAGGACCACCCTAATGGAAAATAAATGAACCATCCTAATGAAATATCATATATTTAATATTGATAATGGCTTACGATTATATAAGAGATGTTTTGATACTATTATCCTATTTTTTTATTTTTCTATAAAATGGACCACCCTAATGCAAAACAAGTGAACCACCCTAATGAAATATCGCATATAATATGCTAGCAGTTGCCAACGATGATATAAGACATGTTTCAGTACTATTGCCATGGATATCTCAGCAATTGAATTCAAATCCTCCATATCAAATTCATTTCACTCCTCCACCTCAAAAAATTTCCAAGTCCCAAAAAGTCAATTTTTTTCAAAAAATTTTTTTTCGAGATAACACCAGATCTCGACGTTTCATGCATTTCTAAGACATTTGGCATCAAAAACAAAAAATCGATTTCGGAATTTTCACGTACCCCCCCCGTGGGAAATTTTTCGTGTTTCAAAAACGTCAAACTTTGACCGCTTTGGTCCAACACTTAACGAAGTCCGATTGAGCTCAAATTTTGCATGGGGACTTTTTTTGAGGAGACGAAACTTTTGAGCACTACCCGTTTTTGAAATTCGAAAAGTCGATTTTTTTTGGCACCCTAGTGCATATACAGTACCCGTTCGATTTTGGCAACAAACCAAAAATTTTAGTGTTGCCAAAATCGAACCGTGCCAAAATCGAACGGTTTTTTTTTCTTAATTTTTTTTGTCATTATTACTTGCAATGATGAAGGCAAATAGTTTTTATTCGAATTTATTGCAGGGCACGTTCAAAAATTACGTAACACTTTAAAAATGACGAGAAACTGTGTGGAAATAGAGGAGTTCCATACAAAATATTCTTAAGTTCCTTAAAAAACCGTACTGAGGTGGGTAAGGGGACATCTTAAAATTACGTAGCATTTTTTTTAATTAATCGCACGAAGCTCCCTTCCTGCTTTCGAATGATGTGGCGCGAACATGCTGTGGGAATGGTATTTTTACACTTTTGACGATACCTCCGTCCGAAACACCACACTGATAGGTGCACTATCTGATACATGACAAGTCATAAATTTTTAGACTCCTCCTCCAAAATTACTACGTAATTTATGTACATATAGGCCCGAAAGAGCATGAATGTCATTTTTCTTTAACTCCGACGCAATTAACTCGTGTAAATATTGTGCCTAGTGGGCTTCTGCTTTCATTGACATCCTTTTAACAAATGTGAGTTTGTGTTGGTAAATCCAGTTCGTTGACACTCACACTCATAGATTATTTTATGCTTCAATGTGTCATTGCACTACATAAATGAATCTGTTTGACAATCCTTCTACAAAACTCGTACAAGTTTGTTGACAGCTACGTAATTTTTAAAACTTTACTGGTTGCTATTAATGCTGATTACTACGAATATTCGTAAGTTTGTGTCATTATGTGGTCTACAATTATCTAATCATATTTATAATCGTTCAATAGATGATGCAAAATGTTGAGAAAGTAAAACGTAGAAGCTTGACTCTCAAACAGAAGATAGATGTCTTGAAGCAGCTAGAAGACAACACAATATCGAAAACATCAATTGCCAAGAAATATGGCGTTAATCGCGCTACCATCCGAAAAATTGAGGTGCAGAAGGTACGGCTGCTACAAGCAGCCTCTGACAGGGGAGTAAGGAACTGCAAAGTTAAATATGCAGCGTCCGGTAAGCATCGTCAACTAGAGCAGGCCTTGTTCTATTGGTTCATACAAATGCGCGATAAACATCAAATTGTCACAAATAACTTGATTGTGTCTAAAGCCAAGATCTACGCTAAAGAACTTGGAGTTGAACCGAATTTCAAATTCAGTGAGACATGGGTACGCAATTTCAAAAAGCGCTACGGGATTCGACGCTTGAAAATTTCGGGAGAAAAGTTATCCAGTGATGTTCACAGTGTTGAGCCATTTAAGCAAAGCTTTTTCCACCTTGTTACCAGCAAGAAATTAACAGCTGATCAGTTATATAACGCTGACGAATCGGCTTTGTTTTACAAAGCCCTACATGGCCATACTCTCGTGCACTACGCTGAGATATCTGCACCAGCATTTAAACGGGCAAAAGAACGTGTTACATTTATGCCATGTGCAAATTCCTCAGGAAGTCAGCAAATTACCAATGTTGATGATTGAAGGTCAAAAGCTCCTCGAGCTTTTAAGAATGTACAGATACCTGTTGAGTACGCGTCATCCAAAAATGCTTGGATGACGAGAGATTTATTTCAACATTGGTTCCACCAAACCTTTGTTCCAAGGGTTCGTGAATTTTCCGAAGAAATTGGCATTGAACCGAAAGCGTTACTAGTTCTCGACAATTGTACGGCACATCATTTTCATGATCAGCTAGTATCAGATGATGGAATGATCGAGGTAACGTTTCTACCTCCAAACGTTACTCCGCTTCTGCAACCAATGGATCAACAAGTCATCCAAATAGTGAAAATGAATTATAAGGAGAAGTTGCACATGGAAATCGCAAGTGAAAATGCTGATGTTGGACCAATAATCAAGCGGATTAACCTCAAGGATGTGGCTTATTGGCTTCATGAAGCATGGATGGATGTTTCGCAGCTGACTATACAACGATCATGGCAAAACATAGGGTGGCTGATTGGTTCCGTTTTGATGCACGAAGACGATGTTCCACTGTCCGTTTTTTTTTCAGTTCTCAGAAGAACAACGAAGTCGTACGAGTTGAGGAATTTCCCGAGGACTCATGCGTGGAAGAATATTCTGATGCTGACATAATAGCTTTGGTTTGTTCGGATAAATCCAAACCCAACACCCATGACAACGACGAACCAGAAATGGATGAAACTCAGGACATCGGTGAACATGATTATGAAGATGATTTGACTACTGCAGACTTTGATTTCTCCGAGGAAACACGGTTGACTCGTAATCAACGGGTTAGTCAGGACCTGGCTCGTGTGATTCAATGGGCGGAAGATGCGCATCTTGAAATAGCCGATATATTGCATTTGCGAAAGATTCGTAGTCATGCCCAGCAAATGGTTCTTGAAGAGCAATAACTTTTTGATAAAATTGAATAAAATCCTGTTGATGTTACTTATTATGGAATGAAATAAATGAATTCGAAACATATTTTATTTTAGATCATGACATTGGTTATCTACTGAATGAAAGCTTCTATTTCAGTCCCAATGATAGGGTAAGTATGCCAGTTTTGGTCTTGGTGTAGCAATTTTGTTTCATCACATCTAATGCAGTCTTCTATTTTGAATTGATTTAAAAAAATGTGGAATAAATACCAACAAATCGACCACTAATGTCAAAAACTGGCACACTGACCCTATTGCACTAATAAAACCCTATTATAATCCTTTTATAATAATATTGCGGCTATTTGATGTTCAAAATTGTCATTTTCATTATTAACAAAAAACCGTCCGATTTTGGCACATGTGCCAAAACCGAACCGTGCCAAAATCGAACCGTGCCAAAATGGAACCGTGCCAAAAACGAACGGGTACTGTACACGCTATAAATCGTTTACACTGAAGTTACTTTTTACACAGGAATGAGTGCGATGGAAAAAAAAACTACTTAAAAAACCGAGCAAATTCCTGGATCTGCGTTGTTAGTAACGGGTGTCCACTAAATAATGAGAACGAAAAGAATGGGTCAGGAAAAAAATACCAGTGAAGTTTTGTTCAAACTGATTTATTTTATTAAAAGGGTCAACTTAAATCTTCAAACTAAGTTTAGTGAATATTGTCATATGGTACGTGGTCCGCCGTGCGGCGCAGCTTAGTCGTTATGCTGGAACATGACTGTCGTGTTTAATAGTATTGAACCTAGTTGGTTCAAGGTGGCCGGAATGATGAGTGAATTAAAACTAGCTTAAGTTTAGTCTATTTATATCAAATGAACTCTATATGAACTACATCTATCCTAATGCACTACCTAAATGCTAAACTTAAACTATCATTAATGATCTACCTAAATCTTAAAACTAAACTTAAAGTTGAATTCATATAGTTAGTTGAAACCAATCTAAATCAGTTTCACCCTAATTTCATGAGAATTATGAGCGAAGAGAGTCGGATGCTGAGTAAGCACGACACGAAACCCGAACGGTTTCAAGTGAACAATTGTAAATAGCTAGAATTAAATTGTATAGACGAGTAGTACAAAATAAACCAGCTTCGAAGTCAGACCTACATCTCATCTCGTTGTCTGTTTAGAAATCCCAATCAAGTGCAGTGTAATAAGGACGATTGTTCTGCTATTCCGAAAGTTTCCCGGTTAAGTGAAATACCCCCAACTAGTGTGGCCACAAGTAGCCTAAAGTTTTGATCCGCAACCGTACAGGCGATGCCACACCGTGAAATCTAGTGCGTCAGGAGCAATTTGTGAACCAAACTGTCCGAGCGAGCTGACAAATATCGTAATTCACGTTATCTATCCGGGACACTCATCGCAGCAATCTGGGCTGTCGATTTTATCGACGGTGGAAAATCCTTCGTAGAGGAACGGGTAAGCTCCCATCATTTGGTCCTTCGAACCGGATCGAAGGTTCCCCCGACCAGAAGGGCAGGTGCGGTGAGTACACCATTTCGTTTCTTCCACGCGCTGGCAATTGTTTAACCAGTAGTTGAGGTTAATAGCTTCATATGGCTGAGCTAAGCCAAGCTATTTGATGCCAGTTGAATGCGCGCAACTTTAATAAAGGCTACTCAGAAGGCATTGTTTTCAACCCGTTTGCTTTGGCTAAGCAGCGGTGTGTTCAGCGCGAGAGATTGGAGAAATAAAGGTTGATTGGGTGATCACAACGCATTTGAGTTTTATTCTTGGCATGTGTATTTTGAGGTCGTGGGTGGCAAGTTGAACCGCGTGGGTGGTACGTTCGTGTCGGGAAGGAGTTTACGTTCGATTTGCGTACCACTCTCGGGTTTTCGTCCGTGTAGAAAGGGGCACACCGCGACGGGAAGGAGTTATTCGAACGATTTGTGTCATTTTCCGATTGCGTGACGTGTTGAAGACAGTACGACGCGTCGGGAAGGATTCCGTTTTTGCGATTATCGTACCGATTTTCCGATTTCGCCTCCGTATATTATCGATTTGTGGTGGTAGTGAAGTGGGGAATTTGTGAGCCAAGATGTCCAGACCTGAGAAGAAATTGGCCGAGTGTTTGATGAAGCGGAAGGCACTCTTTGTCGTTCGTGATTCCGTTGAGGCGTTTAACAAAAAATTCGACGACGAGAACGATGTGTATCAGATTCCAATCCGCCTTGAGGCATTGGACAGAGTATACAGTGAATTCCAGGAACTACAAGCGGAGATTGGAAATTCGAGGAACATCTACAGGCGCGAACAGTGTTCGAAGCGAGGTTCTGCACAGCCAAAGGATTTTTATTGATGAAGCGATCCGCAGATCCTATCCAAGCAGCATCGAACACATCTCTAACGACGAATCAGCATTCAATTTCAGCGAATTTTCACCTGCGGTTGCCGAAAATCGATCTCCCTAAATTTGATGGCGATTTATCTCGATGGCTTTCTTTCAGGGACACGTTCACCTCTATGGTACATTCCAATGCAGACATGCCGACTGTTGCTAAGTTGCAGTATTTGCTGCAATCCCTAGAAGGAGAAGCACATAAGCCATTCGAATCAACCGATATCAGCGCGGATAATTATGGATTAACTTGGGACGCTTTACTAAAACGCTACGATAACAAACGGTATCTGAAACGTCAACTTTTCCGAGCCCTGTATGAACTTCCTCCTCTTAAGAGAGAATCACCACAAGAGCTTCATGATCTGATCGATGATTATCAAAGGCATGTCAAGGCTTTAGCTAAACTGAACGAGCCTGTGGTACATTGGGATACTCCTTTGATCAACCTGTTATGCTACAAACTGGATCCTATGACACTCCGAGCCTGGGAGGAGAAGACTAGTAGCTGTGAAGATGTTACCTATGAGCAGCTAATAGACTTTCTACATCAAAGAGTTCGGATGCTAAAATCCGTCGTCACCGATCTGCAATACCGCTCCAACCAACCAGGCCAAGTCAAGGTGGCCGGCTCCAACCCAATCCAGAAGAAGCCGTTCAAGATGGTATCCAATTCTGCTACGATTGAACCCAAGAATTCCCCTCCATGCTGTATAGCTTGTCCAGAAAGCCACTTTCTCTTCCAATGTCCAGCCTTTTCCAAGATGTCTGTTCGCCAGCGACGAGAATTGGTATCCCAAAACGCCTATGCTGGAATTGTTTCCGGTCGGGACACTTCAGTAGGAATTGTACATCCAAGTACAATTGCCGAAACTGTCACCAGAAACACCATACCCTGCTACACGAAAATGTACCTCCGAAGGTACAATCCACTCCAGTAACCGTATCAGGTCAACCAACCCCACAGCCCGGTCCATCTACGTCGACTCCGGTTGAAGCCACGGGATCAGCGGACAACCCCGAGTAAGCTTGTCAGTGCAGTCGTGCCAATCCACAGTTTTGTTAGAGACAGTCAACCTCCTAGTCGTGGATCAGAATGGGAAAGAGCATTCCGCTCGAGCACTTCTTGATTCAGGATCGATGAGTTGCTTCATTACGAAGAAACTTGCAAACATTCTCAACCTACGTCGTATGAAAGTAGACATCGCCGTGTCTGGAATCGGTGAAACGTCGAAGCAGATCAAGCGCAAGTTGACTGCTACCATTAAATCCAAGCTGCTTTCGTACAGCACCGCGCTCGAGTTTCTCATCCTGAAAAGGCCTACAGTTTCTTTGCCGACCATTCCAATCGATATAACCTCATGGAAGTTCCCGGAAGCTCCGTTAGCTGATCCACATTTTCATATTCCAGCCGACATTGACTTGATTGTCGGTGGTGAGGTATACCACGACCTGCACACTGGAAATAAGGTTTCCTTCGGCGAGGGGCAGCCTGTATTCGTCGAGACCTCTTTCGGATGGACTGTGTCCGGAAAGGTCTCCATTCAATCACCTGAAGTTCCGCCTGTTTGTCACCTCACCACTGTGGATCGTAATCTGGAAGAAGCCCTCCAGAAGTTCTGGGAATTAGAAGCCATTGAACCCTGTTCCAAGTTTACGACTGAAGATAATCTCTGTGAAGAATTGTATACCACTACCACCACTCGCGATTCGTCGGGTCGATATATCGTTTCCTTGCCACTCACTCGCGATCCCCTTTGTCATTCTTGGTGAATCACGCTCAATCGCCCAGCGCCGGTTTCTGAATCTCGAAAAACGACTTGAGCGAGATCCAACCACCAGAGACGCCTACTGCCATTTTATGGAAGAATACGAACGCCTAAATCACATGAAGAAACTCGTGAATCCAGTAGATGAAAGCCAGCCGCACTGTTATCTCCCTCATCACCCAGTGTTCAAAGAATGCAGCACCACCACGAGAGTTCGAGTTGTTTTCGATGCGTCATGCAAGACGTCATCTGGTTTCTCCGTAAACGATCTGCAATTAGTTGGACCCGTCGTTCAACAAGATCTACTGTCGATACACATTCGATTCCGCATCCACCAAATAGCATTGGTAGCCGATGTCGAGAAAATGTATCGGCAAATCCCGCTCCACCACCAATGTCGTCGGTACCAACTCATCCTCTGGCGTCCCAGTCCAGACCAACCAATCGCTACGTACGAGTTGCAAACTGTGACGTACGGGTTTGCATCAGCTCCGTTCTTAGCCACCCGAACGCTACTACAGATCGCGCAGGACGCAGCCAATACATTCCCAGCCGCATCCGCGGTAGCTCAGAAGGACTTCTACGTAGATGACTTCCTGTCTGGTGCTGACACTGTTGAATCCGCAATTCGCATCCGCCAAGAAATGTCCGCAATGCTGTCAGAGGCCGGCTTTCCACTGAAGAAGTGGGCTTCAC
This sequence comes from Aedes japonicus, assembly GCA_034211315.2. Taxonomy (NCBI): domain Eukaryota; kingdom Metazoa; phylum Arthropoda; class Insecta; order Diptera; family Culicidae; genus Aedes; species Aedes japonicus. The sequence goes on from JASCZW010006529.1 coordinate 23,208, forward strand.
ACTCAGCTGAAGTTCTAGCAGACATTCCAGAAGAAGATTTAGCCTTCGCACTGTTCCATGATCTTCAGGACACCCAATCCGTGTCCACTCTCGGACTCGTCTGGGAACCGAAATCCGATATGATGAGTTTCAAGGTTCAGCTTTCATTACCAGCCCCTATTCTAACTAAACGGAAGGTTATGTCCTATGTAGCGCAGATATTCGATCCACTGGGCCTTGTGGGACCAATAATAGTTTTAGCCAAGCTGTTCATGCAGCGCTTATGGGCGCTGAAGACCGATACTGGAGATTCGTTTGAGTGGGATCGTCCTCTTCCTCTTAATTTGCAGTCCGAATGGAAAGAATTCCATAGAACGCTTGATACTATCGCCACTCTCCGCATTCCACGCTGTGTATCTTTAGCCAACGCTACCTCAGTCCAGCTCCACTTCTTTTCTGATGCCTCACAGAGAGCCTACGGAGCATGCTGCTACGTTCGCTCAGAATCCGCCGGAGCTGTTCATGTCCAGTTGTTAACATCCAAGTCCAAGGTAGCACCGTTGGCCAAACCTCAAACTATCGCACGTCTAGAGCTGTGTGGTGCAGTGTTGGCATCCAACCTTTACAAAAAGGTCGTTCAATCCATTTCAAGACCCGCTGAAGTTTTCTGTTGGACAGATTCTTCCACTGTTTTACACTGGTTGGAGTCCTCACCGTCCCGATGGAAAACTTTCGTTGCTAACCGGGTAGCTTTGATCCAAGAAACAACCGAACATTGCCACTGGAAACACGTTCCAGGAACTTCCAATCCAGCAGATCCTCTATCCCGTGGAGTCAATCCGGTCGACATCAAGCAACATTCACTGTGGTGGAATGGTCCGGAATGGTTGTCACTGCCACCGTCTATGTGGCCTATTAACGAATTGCCATCACTCGATCCACGTTGGATGGTGGAAGCTAAAACAACCATAGCCATGATAGCTACTATTGACTCGAAGTTCTCCGATCAACTGTTCAGCCGATACTCCAGCTTCAGTAAGCTTCGCCGATCCATTGCGTACTGGATGCGATATTTCCGTGCCCTGAAGGCAACTACTAAGAAAATCAACATCGAAGCCTTTGAATCCTTGACCACTACCGACTTCCGTGAAGCGGACATCGTTCTTTGCCGACTTGCTCAGCGTGAATCGTTTCCGGAACCCGTTCCTCTAAACTCACCATTGAAATGGCTGAAACCTAAAGTCAGCAAGGAAGGCGTCATTCGAGTCGGTGGGAGACTCGGCAATGCTGCAGTGTCTGAAGATGTTAAGTTTCCGATTGTTCTTGCATCAAAACATCCGTTAACTACTCTGATAGCGAATTATTACCACGTTATGCTCCTACATGCTGGCCCCCAGTTGATGCTCGCAACAATTCGCCAGAAGTTTTGGATAATTGGTGGTCGAAACCTAGTTCGCCGCACTTACCATCAGTGTCACACGTGTTTTCGCACTAAACCCGTCTTGGTACAACAGAGCATCGCTGATTTGCCAACCTCACGTGTAACACCCACAAGACCATTCAACGTATGCGGGATTGACTATTGCGGCCCTGTGTACATCAAGTCGCCGATTCGCAATCGGGCTCCATCAAAGGCATACATCGCAATATTTGTGTGCTTTGCTACTCGTGCCGTACACATCGAACTTGTTTCCGATCTATCAACGCCGGCCTTTTTAGCCGCTCTCCGCCGTTTCGTCGCTCGTCGTGGAAGGATGTCCGAAATCCACAGCGATAATGGTACCGCTTTCAAAGGTGCAGCAAACGAGCTGCGCAGAATCTACCAGATGTTAAAGACCGACAAGGCCGATCGGAAACAAATCCTGGACTGGTGTGCGGAAAACGAAATTGCTTGGCGTTTCATTCCGCCTCGTGCACCTCATTTTGGCGGTCTTTGGGAGGCAGCCGTCAAGTCAGCCAAGAGTCATCTGTTACGTGAAATTGGCACCGTCAAGGTCAGCTACGAAGACATGGTGACACTACTTACACAAATAGAAATGTGTCTTAACTCTCGACCACTAGTGCCGATCCCAACCGATCCCTCAGATTTGGAAGTACTGACTCCTGGACACTTCCTGATAGGAACCAGCTTCCAAACTGTCCCGGAATATGGCTTGAGCGACGTTCCTGATAATCACCTTACACACTGGGAGCTTACACAAAAGCGTTTTCAGCGAATTTGGACCAGGTGGGTCCCAGAATACCTCCAGCAGCTACAGTCAAGAGCAACGAAGTGCAAATCTCCCGTCACCATTACAACAGGAATCATCGTCGTGTTAAAGGACGACAACCTACCACCAATCCAATGGCCGCTTGGAAAAATCACCGAAGTACACCCAGGAAAGTACGGAGTGGTACGTGTCGTCACCATTAAAACAGCATCATCCGAGGCCATCGTCAGACCCGTCGCAAAGATTGCGATTCTACCGATGTCACAGAATCGTCATCCAGATCCCGAAGAATGAGACCTGGTAGAGCACGCCGAAATTTGCTCGAGGCCTTCGTGGGAACCTAGCAGGTAATTGCGGTTCCAATACCCTACATGTAACTTGCAAGTCTACCTGGTCTTTTTCTATTCCCAGTCGATAACACCAACAGTGAGCAGTGCATATTGTTTGTCAACAATTCTCTTTACATTGAGTTCAGTAATTTCGGTAACCACAACAACCCGAACGCAAGCGAATAACTGCGAGATCCATACGTCGTCGTAACACCCGAAGCACTGCCATCCTATGAGATGTCGTGTTTAATAGTATTGAACCTAGTTGGTTCAAGGTGGCCGGAATGATGAGTGAATCAAAACTAGCTTAAGTTTAGTCTATTTATATCAAATGAACTCTATATGAACTACATCTATCCTAATGCACTACCTAAATGCTAAACTTAAACTATCATTAATGATCTACCTAAATCTTAAAACTAAACTTAAAGTTGAATTCATATAGTTAGTTGAAACCAATCTAAATCAGTTTCACCCTAATTTCATGAGAATTATGAGCGAAGAGAGTCGGATGCTGAGTAAGCACGACACGAAACCCGAACGGTTTCAAGTGAACAATTGTAAATAGCTAGAATTAAATTGTATAGAGGAGTAGTACAAAATAAACCAGCTTCGAAGTCAGACCTACATCTCATCTCGTTGTCTGTTTAGAAATCCCAATCAAGTGCAGTGTAATAAGGACGATTGTTCTGCTATTCCGAAAGTTTCCCGGTTAAGTGAAATACCCCCAACTAGTGTGGCCACAAGTAGCCTAAAGTTTTGATCCGCAACCGTACAGGCGATGCCACACCGTGAAATCTAGTGCGTCAGGAGCAATTTGTGAACCAAACTGTCCGAGCGAGCTGACAAATATCGTAATTCACGTTATCTATCCGGGACACTCATCGCAGCAATCTGGGCTGTCGATTTTATCGACGGTGGAAAATCCTTCGTAAAGGAACGGGTAAGCCCCATCAATGACCGTTGGACGGCAGCCACATCGATTTTTCGGATGCAGCTTTTGATCCTGTTGGTAAGTTGCTTGGTATTCTTGGCCTTCCAATTATCCTTGTATACCATGGAGCTCAAAAGACCGAAGAAATCCTCGATAGGACGGCACTGTGGCAAATTTGTCGGATTCCGGTCTTTTGGGACATATGGTATATTTTGGCTCTCCAAAAACGTTAGTGTTTTTTTTGCGTAGTGCGATGATGCCTTGTCCGGCCAAAACACGTATTTGCCATCCGAGTGATGTTGTTTAAGAAATGGGATGATAATTTTCTGCAAACACTCTCTTTGGTACACCTCCTGGTTGATGGCCAAACCGCTTGGTTTGAACCACGGCTTCGAAATACCCTTATCGGATATTACGATGTATAACATAACCTTCGATTCAAATTTGTGCTTGAACTTATACATTACTTTTGGAGGAGTAGTAGATTTGTCCTTAGTGTAGAATCGGTCGTTTCCCCGTATCTGAGACTTCGAAAGAGGAAAGTAGCTTTCGTCGTCCAGAACGAAAGATTTTCCGCCGTAATTCCGAGTCATCCAGCGGCATTGGGATTTCACGGTTTGAATCTGCTCATCTGTGTACTCTGGGGATCTGGTTTTCTTTCTTCACACTATTCCTTCTTTCTTTAGCGTCTTGCAGATGAGTGACTTCGAACAATGGAACTTTCGGGCTGCTTCCCGTTGACTTACCGAATCCTTGTTGTTGAACATGCTGTGCAGCGAGCGGAGCGTTTTCTCATTCATTATTTTCGCTGGACGGCCGCAACCTTTCTTCCGGGTTACTCTCATGCATGCCAGGATACGGTATACGGTGGATACCGGAACTTTTTCACGACAAAAATGGTCCACCGTGTATTTTTTTCCACGATCTTCGTTCGCTTGAAAGAATTGTACAACGCGCGCGCGCAGTTCTTCCTGTTTCGACGGCATGCTGAACACGACTGAACATGTTAGAGTGAAATAAGAGTGTATGAAAATTTTCTGGAGAGTGCAACGATTCATTCATCTAAAGTGACATTTCTATGCGGCCGTTTTTGTTCTGATGGAAAAGTATTGAAATCATTCTCATTTTTTAGTGGACACCCGTTATTCACTTGCCAGATCGGCCTTTTCACTGATGATTTTCTTTTTTTTTTTCCTTCAGGCTTTTTCCTAGTATTCAGGGTCGTTTACTGGCTCCGAGAGGAATTGGGCGGAAAAACTTCCCATACAAACCGTTACCAAGGTGGAGTAAAAGAAAGAATAGGAGAAAGGGATGAGTTCAAAATAGAAAAGGCGGATTATTATGTTGGAGAATTCAATTTCTTTTTAATTTTTATTCATAATAGGGGTAGGAAAGGAAGGTTGGGTAGGGAACATTACCGGTATTGACATTGTCTTCCGTCCAATGCGCTGTAGATGTCGAATGGCGGCTACGGTGCTCCGGGTTCTCCGCTGGGTTCTGGTTTGCGATATTGCTTCGCTGGGCTCACTTCACTGCTGTACACTCAGGCCGTTGCCCGCTTAATGTCCGACACGCCACTTCACGTTTTCCAGCCTACGACACCAAATGATCACGGATCCAACTGCACTCACTTTTCCTACTAGTCGCCGACCCCGGCAATAACAGCTGCTTATATCAGCTGATTCCCTATAATGGTATGGGAGCCATCTCATCGACAGTGAGGGTCGACTGTGGGAGCGCACTGAATAGCGCGTAACGGTTGACACAGTAAATGGGAGAATAGGGATGCCAAGGATGGGAAATAGGATATATTATTCGATTATAATTCAATTATTTCAATTCACATATTTCTTTTTTGGTTCAGTTTATACTATTTCATAAATAAAAATTTATATCAAAATAGAAAATTTTAAATAGAAAAGTAAAAAAATATATATATACACAAAAATTAAATTATTTACAAAATTTTCAAATTAAACCAATGTAACCGATAGACAGGCTACAGCGTAAAAACCCGTAATTTACAAAACCTTCGTAAAAAGCGAGAAAAGTTAGGTTTGAGACGCGTTTTTTATCAAATTTAAGCGAACGGTATCTTCTCGGGTGAATAACGAAAACCGCGAATTTTTTCCGCAAACCACGTCAAATTCCAACAACCCCGTAAAAAAAATGCGAAATAAGCGACTCTAGTGTATTATAATTTTTTGTATATCTTTTCAAAAGGTGCTTAGTAACGAAAGTAAAGTGATTCTCTCCTCTCTCGTTCTCTTTTTTATGTTAATTACAAAGCCATTATAATAGTTTTCAACGGTTCCTCTTTACAAATCAAAATATGGTCTTGCTGCCTAGAATATTATGATATTCCCATACAAAATCACATTTTGGTTTGTATGATTATTTGTTTCATTTTCCAGTAAATTTTTTTATTTTTTTCTTCATATAAACCTGTTGGAAACCAAGGCAAATCAAACAAAAAAAATCAAGTAAATCCATCGTGTCGTTCGTGAGTTATGCTGTCACGAACGGACAGCATTTCATTTTTATATATATAGATTTGTTTTTTTTTATAGAAAAATGCTTGTTTTTATTTTCCAATTTTCCGACTTTGCCTGTTGCCTATTTCTCTGAACCTTTGTTGGACAAAGAGGAACAAATCATCCGAAGACATCCGAATGAAGTTTGCATTTTTATATATATAGATATTTGTATAAATGTAAATTTGTGAATACACCACAAACTTTTGACAAGAATGCGCGAGTTGGGAAAGTTAAAAATTGATAATTAGGTATCTGTTTAGCTGCTAGTTGCTACTTTTATTCAAAGTTGTAGTATTGAATTTATGGTATTCTGATGTGGTATTTACCTTTGAATGCAATTGTCTGGCTGTTGAAGTAGTGGTTGATCACTTGACAAACTTCCAGCATCCACAATATTGTTCGTTCCCACAATATGATGCACACAATCGTAACCACCAAGCAATGTTTTGCTGACCAGATGTTCGGAGCTTTCTGTTATTCCACTGTTGCTGCTCGTGCCGGATTCACACACTTTGAGTCTTGAAATAAACCATTAATAAGTAAAATATATGGGTTTTATTACGTTAATTGACTTACTTTTGAGGGGAACCCGACCAGAAGGAAACAACAAAATTATTTCAGGTTTTGTTATTCAGTTACGCTGTTTTTATAATAGCGTGTTTCGTCCAGGGCTTGACCAGGCCCTACGTTGTGATTTTTACTTTCAGTTGAGAAACGAAGATAACGAACGAGGAAAAAACCAGACTACTTTGTCGATGATAATTTATTACCACCGAGAGGCAGCGTGCCAGCTCGGTGGGTAACGATACTTGCTACAATTACAAAACACCACTAGAACACCACTAGAACACCACTAAACTAAATACATCGATGTGTCGCTTTTATAGGTGACACGAAGTACGGATAATAGTGCCGTGCGCACCGCATCGCTACAATGGCGCATAGATACGGCGCGCCGACAGTGTTGTTTCACGCTGCCCACTTTAGCTACAATAATAGCATCAGGCTATCATTGCATGCTAGCCGCTCGCAATGGGTGGAAACAATACACGCTCCCGGGGGGACGAGTGTTTGGTGCTACTGAACAACAGCAAGCACGTCGTGTGCCGTTTGGGATCGAACATAGCGGTTGTTAGAATTCAGATCGCGGATGTTGTTAAAATAACAGAAATTGTAACAAACAATCCTCAAGAGGTAACACAATTATAGCAAACTATGATAAAGATATAACAAAAACAAAACAAACTTTGTAACAGTTTTGTTACGATGAAGCATAATCATATCAGCTAGTGTTAGAATTAATTTATTTCTTTACGAAGATTGTGGCTCCCAGGGCATTATATCTTAATTTGTTATAAATATGTTATACAATTATGCAGACGAAAATGTTTTAACAAATTTATATCATAATCAGTTAGTCTTAACAAGTCTTGTTATAGTTTTGTTATGTTTATGTTATACGCTTCTGGTCGGGAACTCACCTGTGCATATGCAACATTGAACGGAACGCAATTATAGATTGGTAGCTCGATTGTTTCAGCTGTATTTGTCACAGTTCTACAAAGATTAGTTTAGTTTAGTACATTGTAAAATAATAGTTACAAAATTTGGAACCTCTGATTTTTTTTCGGTTGATTTATTGGTCCGTAGCGAGCTAATTCCCATTAAATTGAATGCACCATCCTTTTGAGGTTGCATAGCATAATTGCTCACTGCCTGTGCATGATTCGTGAATTTTCCCTGCTCCGAAAGAACGCACTCTGCAAAGCTGGTAGATTTCAGATCGAGCATGCCATTTTGGTGCAGAACAAGACCGTATTCATTGGGCATATGCAAATTCAGTATCCAAGCTATGTTGTGAGCACCTATCAAAGCCGCTGGTTTTCCAGAAACGAAATGCCGGCTGCAAACGCGAAAGTGCGGTGATACGCCCGAAGTCAGCAACAGAGCGTCGATCCATCGCATTCTCCGTGGCACCATATATTTCCATATATGAGATATTGCGTCGGTTCTTTCACGCACCGATAAAATCGAATATTTTCATCGGTTCCGTAACTCCGGCATCCGTGCACAACACAACTTGAAACCAAATAATTTTTACACGACGATAGACACGATAGTGTGCGTGCGTTCAAGGTCACTAATGACCGTTGGGGTACACACTTAAAACAAAAATCTGTTATCGGTAAATTTGATTGCCGTAGTTGATCAGTAAACTTAAAATATGCCGACATTTCGTTAAAAAATCATACATCACCGATTTTTTTTTCGCGAAATTTTTGGTTAAAGAAATAATTTTCCAAGATTCATCAGAGGTAATCACTGAGCTAGTTGGAAAAGAACAGGACTGCCGACGACTGAAAAAAATATTGACGAGCTCTACGGCATTCCCTTTTCATTTTGCCGATTGTAGTTAAAATGCTAGTCAAATCAGAAACGGCCGTATTTATTTTTTGAAATCACTGAAAATACTACAAATATCTGTCAGAAGAAAACGAACTGTTGTTTAGTGCGAACGCGTTTCAAAAAACTGGAAGCTGCCGAGAAAACTAAAATGAAGGAAGTATATCGCCGTCAGACTGCGGAGGAATATAGTGTAAAATATCGAGTGCTGCAAATCCTTGCGTAAGTAATAAGTTTGTTTTTTTTTAATTCTTTTTAGGCAAATTCAGAACCACTATAACCAATATAACTGCACATTTCCAAAATGTTAACTAAGCTATTTTCACTTCACTTCGTTAAAGCGACACATCCTCCAATCACATCCGATTGAATCAACGAACATGCCATTCATTAATGACCCTTGTGACTCACAAAACAAAAATGAGGTTAGATTTTCCGTCTTCTTCGGAAAACATTTCAGTTGAGTTTCTTGACACATATTCGGACCAGAATAATGAACCGGATCAAAAGAATCCTTGCGCAATAGCAGTAAAAGAAATAAATAATTTAGCCTCTCTAGGAATTTGTTGACTTTTGGCAGATGTCTCTTTATTCGGTCGACATTTGTTTTATTTATTTCATTCACTAGGTCGAGAAAATGAAGTTTATTGTTCTTGAGGAGTGCAATAAAACTCGGATTAAATTTTTATGGGAATCAACATTTGAATACCGTTCCCATTATCGTGCGAATAAGGATTTTTTTTCGTTTCTGGAAGAATTTCCTATTGCTTCGGCGTATGATGGCGAGATGGTTTTTAATTTTCAATGCACTTTAAATGTAATTCTTAATGTAAATCTGTATTCAGATTGATTGCGACTTCAAAAAAATGACGAAAACCACGGTGGACTTTACTAATACTTGGATGCGCTGGCAGGAGAAGGTTTTGCATGGACATCGCCACCTCTTTAAAGAGATAAGCAATGGTTCGTATAATATTCATTGGCTAATCATTCATCAACTGTATTCACTTCTATTGTTTTGTATAGATTTTGTACGTGCATTGGCTATCATCCGTGCCAAAAATCCGACAAGAGGATTAAAACGCTTGCGTGAAGAGGAATCGACGAAAGATAATCCGCTCAAAAGAATTGTCAATTGGATTGGCGTAAGTTAATTCTAATTTCATAGAAAGAGAAATTAAAAAGAACTAATTGTTACTGAATTTTTCTGTTAGATTTTACCCTAGTGTCATGGTAGTTGTAAAGTTACTAAACAATCAAATAATAATGGACTATTTCTATATTGTTATTATGCTAGGAGCATGACGAAATTTCCGTCCATCCTATCACTCCTACATTGATTGTACGCGGGAACGTGTTGAACAATGGGAAACAATGTTACATCGCTTGGAGAGATACGAATATACCTGTCGGAAGCAACTTGATTCCTGCGTTTGGAAGGCTTTGCCAGAGTTTCGACGTGTTTGCCGTAGATTGTGTGCCAAGCGACAAACAGTATTTAATCTTCTTCAAGGCGGTTGTGTTCGCTGTCGGTAAGATCGGAACCACTGGTGAGAAATTTGTTCATCCTCTAGGATGAGAATCAGTTGATTTACAGACTTTCTTACTGTTAGAAATTGAAGCAGGAAAAATCCATAAAATGATTGCTATAAATATTTGGTAATGGAATGTATACAAAAATAACATTGAATAAAAGACAATGATTGAATTAATACTTTTTCATATAAATGATCAAAATTACACATGCCGAGATTCTACAAAAACAAAAACTACCGGATGGCAGTATATAACTTTGCTGAAATACAGTGAACGATTTTTCCGGAGAACTCGGTTTATTTTGACAGTTGAGGCAAATTTTGTTCTGCCGACCTCACGGCATTCACATAATTCACCGAGATGTTTGCCGGGAGGTCGGCTGTTGGAATCTCGGCACTTTTTTTTGCCGGGCTCGGTGAAAAAATCTAAGTGTGTATCTTGAACGAACCAAGCTAAAACAAAAAGACAGTCAGTTAAGCCAGTGGTTTAGTTCATATGCTCTCTATCCCGTCAGTCGACCCGAAAATTGAAAGTAGAAGGCCGTTTGGTCAATAAAGTTAGTGCTCCATAAGAATATTACCTCCAATTAATACTAACGGTTTTGTTAATCTCACCAGTATTTCCGTCTGATCATCACCGCGAGTGCATCGCTTTGGTGTCGCCTCTGGGTGGGTAACACCTCATTGTTTGATTTAGAGCACTAAGAGAGCGCATTTGCTTTGGAAGGCGATGTATGGTCGTCGAATTGCCTTCAATATTTTTTCCTTAGTTCTGATCAACAAACACTTGTTCGCTGGCAATCTAAAATGATTAAACGAGATTTAGGGCGATTGCAACATTCTCGCATCCCCAATGTTTGGCTGTTTTTTGTCGGCACAGTCGTGAGGTCAGATCTGAGCGTTTGATTCTGACGGACTCAATTCAGACTACCTAGCAGCACAGTTGTTGCAAATCGGTCGAATTAACGTCATGGGACTCAATTAGGTCACAATCAATTTGCTACTTATTAATGCTAACTAATTATTACGGTTTGATGTTGATTGGGTTCTGAATGTACCGGCTCGATATAATTTGCCTGTACGCGATCTAGAGTTTGTGTCTTTGAATAACGTATGCCTTAGGTTGTAGTTTGTTAAGTTTTATGTTTTTTATTTTTTTTTTCAGTATACAGCATCATATATAATCAAATTTTATGCAAGAATATAGAAATGATTATTAATTTTTCAGGCTATACCAGGATAATTCAGAAACCGGTATGAAACTTTTTCTTTTATTTCAGGATAATACCAAATGCAGAATATACAATAGATACGTTTGTTTAACTTTGGAGGTCTTTCTCAAACTAAAGTAAACAATGACTACACTTGTTTTTGTCTTCCAACAAAACCTCACAACTGTTTATTTCAGATGCCTTTTATAAACGCAAAAAAAAGTCGCAGTACAAACTACCATTTCGAGGGTTAAATTTAGCGCAAACACCAACTATTTCAGCTGACTATAAATGCCTGTGATTAGATCAACCATGGTGCGGTTGATATCAATATGAGGTCTATCAAATATGCCACAAACGTTGAAGTTTTACCAAATATACCACAAACTGTCAAATATACCACAAACGTTGAAGTCTTACCATAAACGTAGTAATCTTGACTGAAATTTCATGGTATTTTTAAAGATAAAAAGTCGGGTAGAATGGTAGTTTTTACTGCAATTTTTTTTTGTGTAGGGATACATTCGAGCAGTTGTTTTTTTAATAACAATAGATCATTGCACCGAATCAATCAACCTCACTTTTTTGACAGTTCAGGGAGCTTGTTTACAAGGTGTTGGAATTTGGACTCAAACGATTTTTTTCATTGGCTTTTGCCGGATTCTGTACGATTAAATTCAGGAAATGATGTAAAAATAAGCACTGGTGTCTGTTTTCCGGCAAGTTTAATTCAATTGCAACAAATTTAGAACTCAAAATCTCAAACCGATCTCACCGAAAATATTCTAAGTCCACGTAAACAAGGTCCCTGAACTGTCAAAACTGGATTGATGACGGCTCCTACAATGATCTATATCACTATTCATCAGAGTTCATTCTTTACACACAAATTAAGTTCTCGCCTAGCGATCTCACAAACACTAGCGTGCTGCTTTACACGTGAATGATCGATTTGTTTATTGTTTTCAACCACGAGATCAACTGTCAAAATGTTCAGGTTGACAACTGTTTGTTTTTACCCTTCTTACATCAATAGAAGGGTATTAAGATCGCTTGAAAACTCGACTTTTTATCCGAGGCCCACAAGGCCGAGTGTCATATACCATTCGACTCAGCTCGACGAACTGAGCACATGTCTGTGTGTATGTGTGTATGTGTGTGTGTGTGTGTGGGTGTGTGTGTGTGTGTGTGTGTGTGCGTTACAAATAATGTCACATCGGTTTCTCAGCCATCTGTGAACCGATTTCAGTTCTGTTGACGGCAAATGGAAGCTTCAACATTCCCATAGAACGCTATCGATGTTTTTTTCATTCGGATATTTCGTTACGAAGATATGAACGAAACAGTACTTGAAGGCCTATTATAATAGTAATCAAACAGTTTAGTCTCCGATTACATACTGAGCTATTTGTGTATCGATTTTAGTTTTGTTGGTGCCAAATCAAAGCTATGATATCTCCAAATAACTGGTCAAAATTTCATTATGATTGGATAATCCTTCATGGAGATATGACCAAAACAATACCTGAGAGCACATAATTGTGAGATGACAATATACTCGTTGCAGTGCAAAACCGAACAAGACCAATCACACCAATCGATGCCGCTTGCATTCTATTGTGTCGCATCTGGAGCGTTGTATAGCACATACAGCGGACTAGCCACACTATGCGACTGTATAGAATTAGAGCAGCATCGATTGGCTCGAGTGGTCTGGTTTTGAACTGCAACGAGTATATTCGATAATTACACAAAGTCTCCATTTACTATTTTCAACGAATATGTACTTATTAAGCATCTTGAATCCATATCGATAATCAAAATTGAAGCTCAGGATTGAAGCTTTGTTAACGCCAAATTAAAGTTATAAAATCTTCAAATAAGTGTTCAAAATTTCATTATGTTAACTTCCCTTTTTACCCTTCTTACATCAATAGAAGGGTATTAAGATCGCTTGAAAACTCGACTTTTTATCCGAGGCCCACAGGGCCGAGTGTCATATACCATTCGACTCAGCTCGACGAACTGAGCACATGTCTGTGTGTATGCTTGTGTGTGTGTGTGTGTGTATGTGTATGTGTGTGTGTATGTGTGTGTGTGCGTTACAAATAATGTCACATCGGTTTCTCAGCCATCTGTGAACCGATTTCAGTTCTGTTGCCGGCAAATGGAAGCTACAACATTCCCATAGAACGCTATTGATTTTTTTTCATTCGGACATTTCGTTACGAAGATATGAACGAAACAGTACTTGAAGGCCTATTATAATAGTAATCAAGAGTTTAGTCTCCGATTACATACTGGTTGGAGCCGAACCACCTGTGGCTGAAAGGCTCTTTAATGAAGATAAATCAATCAATCATAAATCAATCGATTACATACTGAGCTATTTGTGTATTTGTTGGTGCCAAATCAAAGCTATGATATCTCCAAATAACTGGTCAAAAGTTCATTATGATTGGATAATCCTTCATGGAGATATGACCAAAACAATACCTGAGAGCACATAATTGTGAGATGACAATATACTCGTTGCAGTGCAAAACCGAACAAGACCAATCACACCAATCGATGCCGCTTGCATTCTATTGTGTCGCATCTGGAGCGTTGTATAGCACATACAGCGGACTAGCTACACTATGCGACTGTATAGAATTAGAGCAGCATCGATTGGCTCGAGTGGTCTGGTTTTGAACTGCAACGAGTATATTCGAAAATGCTCCATTTACTATAACTACATAAATTTCAACGAACATGCAATTATTAAGCATCTTGAATCCATATCAATAAACGAAATGGCAACAAGTGTGCTACTAGGGTTGGTTTTAAACATAGAATATGTTAGAAAGAAAGCAAGTTTATGTTTGCGGCCAAAATAAACTAATTTTATGTTTGGACTTACCTGGAATATGTGTGTTATGACAACATTTTTCTCTGCGTGGAGGGTATGAATATCCGTTTTGTAGAGAAAAAACCCGCATTAATCCACCGATGGTGAGACTGAACCCTTCTTACAATTCACCAGAATTACGAACTCAAATGTGGCCAATATTGTACTGGATACATATTTTCATCAGAAATTCCAGGAAGATCCAGGAATATTAGATATGTCATACATTCAGTTTATAAAATGAACTATTTGTCAATCCTGAACGTAGTGTTCATCGATGTGATTAGAATATTGCCATAAATAGTCTTTAACGACCTGTTAATGTTAATTATATAAAAGGGGAAATTACATAAATATTAGAAATTTAATAGAATCAGTCCATAGAATAAATTATAAGACAATCCTAAACGTCAATTTTGATTATTGATATGGATTCAAGATGCTTAATAAGTTGAAAATTATGTAGTTATAGTAAATGGAGCATTTTCGAATATACTCGTTGCAGTTCAAAACCAGACAACTCGAGCCAATCGATGCTGCTCTAATTCTATACAGTCGCATAGTGTGGCTAGTCCGCTGTATGTGCTATACAACGCTCCAGATGCGACACAATAGAATGCAAGCGGCATCGATTGGTGTGATTGGTCTTGTTCGGTTTTGCACTGCAACGAGTATATTGTCATCTCACAATTATGTGCTCTCAGGTATTGTTTTGGTCATATCTCCATGAAGGATTATCCAATCATAATGAAATTTTGACCAGTTATTTGGAGATATCATAGCTTTGATTTGGCACCAACAAATAATAAAACAAAACTTAAATCGGTACACAAATAGCTCAGTATGTAATCGGAGACTAAACTGTTTGATTACTATTATAATAGGCCTTCAAGTACTGTTTCGTTCATATCTTCGTAACGAAATGTCCGAATGAAAAAAAAAATCAATAGCGTTCTATGAGAATGTTGTAGCTTCCATTTGCCAACAGAACTGAAATCGGTTCACAGATGGCTGAGAAACCGATGTGACATTATTTGTAACACACACACACACACACACACACACACACACACACACACACACACACACACACACACACACACACACACACACACACACACACACACACACACACACATACACACAGACATGTGCTCAGTTCGTCGAGCTGAGTCGAAAGGTATATGACACTCGGCCCTGTGGGCCTCGTTTAAAAAGTCGAGTTTTCAAGCGAACTTAATACCCTTCTATTGATGTAAGAAGGGTAAAAAAGTCTACGTAGAATTTCGGTATATCCCCCCCCCCCTCCCCCATCGTAGACAATCGTAGACTTTTTCGAAACCCCTCCCCCCCCCCCCCCCCCTTAATTGTCTGCGTGGTTTATGAACAGCCCCTTACTTGGATTGGGAGGAAAAGAACAGGAAAAGTATTATTCATTATTGTATCATGATTGTAGGAGTTATTATCATGATTGAAATTCTCATATAATTACTATACTGTAAGTGAAGGTCCATTAATTATGTCACGCAGTAGGGGGGTAGAAGGGTTTTGGGAAAACTTGACGATCCATACAAAAATATTTGAAGGTCCATACAAAAAGCCCAATTTTTGCATGACGTAATTAATGGACGTTCCCTAACGATATCTATTATCTTTTTATATCGTATTTATTATTAAATTATGTTAATGTATATCGTAATGGATGAAAAAAAAAGTTTGATGCGATGACTGCCACTGTGCAAATCCCGCTTTGGATGGTCAATCCGGTAATACCACAAACGGCAAGACCTTGCTTCTCCATTGGCCATAATCTAAAAGAACGAGGCTTATGCCTGGAACAGACATATAATGCCTGGGACAGACATACAACTTACAGCGTTGTACTCCTTTAGTCTAGTACGTGTTTTTCGGTACTGGATTTAAAATCCTGAAATAAACCGGAGGATTCGTAACCCAACGTCTTAGTTGAAATGTTCTACGATGACAAGCCCAACTACTATGATATAAACAGGACGCCTAATATCAGGAAAAGGTCCATGAGGTCACGATGGTACTTTGTCGTGCGCAGAAAAAACTAAATCAATAGAAGAGAAATTTCAACGCATACAAGTGAATTCCACATGGAATGTATCACACCGGCTGATACAGAAACTTGCGTAATAAATAGGGTAACGGGATGTAATGTTAGCCTAGCTCCTTGATTCGGCCTATGTACCAAACATGTCATTCTTTCTTCGATAATCAACAAAATCATGTTGCTATCAGCACGACTGATTTATTTCAAAGTAATTGAGACATAATTAATCAATTTATAGTTGTTCACTTCCGCGTTTCCGTTTTCGATTTCCTTGACTTTTTAGACACCATGACTTTACTGGTTAAGCTGAACAGATTATCTATACGATCTTCGAATGATCTAAATTTGCCGAAATTGAACCTATAAACCGAATAATGCAGACAAGATGTACAGAATAAAGTCACATGTTATAAACTTACAGGTCACATTGCTAAAATAACAATGATTTAACAAGCAAACGGTGGACCCAATGTTAGGGACATATTGTTTTCTATGTTCCTAACTATGGCCTGTTGTATGAAAAGCGTAGTAAAAATGTTGTTATTGGTAACATTTACAATACAGATGTCTGAATTCCGGTTGAATGTTGTTCATATGGCTCATCTTAACCCAAATTAAAGAAACAAAATCTGTGTAGAGTGAATTATAATGTTTTGATTGTCGAATGACCGCTAAATCATATGTGAAAATCAGTTAAGTGTTTCTTATCAGTTAAAGTATACTTTGATTTGTGAAATTGTTTGTTGGGTAAAGCGAATACAGCTGGGAACGCCTTGAATCAGAAAATCAGGAAGACACCCGTACGAAGATTGCATTTTATAAAAAATCAATCGAATGGGACGAACTTGCATTGTAACAGAGTTACAAAAATATTATACGATCAATCAATAAGGAGTAGCTCAAAATTGAATTCAAATGAACTGAATAAAAATGGAACAAGTCCCCTCGAGCACTTTGGTAGCGGATAGCGCTAGAGCTAAAAAAATCATGAATGTTCATATGGGGTACGTGCTACCAACAAAAAACGAACACGTCCTCGCGGTTAAGATTAAAGGAGAAGCCGTAAGTGACTTCGGTAGAAAATTGCTAGCCTCGGTCTCAGTCCGGTTTAGTCATTTCAGAGGAAAAGGTTAGACAATTAAAAACCTAAAACTGAAACCGTGGTTCAGATAGGAATGCTTGAGTGCCAAGGTGTAAGAGAAGAAGCATTAGAAGTGAGTTTAATAGTTTATAAATTAAATATCACTTATAAATTGGTATTGATGTTTGATTAGGTGTCTGGAGAAAAGTAGTCAAATATTTAAATGATCAGGTCGCACTCGTGAAAAATCAGTGCATTAAATCAGGTAAATTTAACTAAGGTATGGTAATTTTGTGAAATAATAAAATATGTTCATCGTTTGAAGATTTCCTTCAAACGAAGGTCGCCGGTCAGGGCATAACCTCGCTTTGCCCACCGGAAGCTCGCCACGTGGGAAACCCACATCGAAAACCGGAGAGAACTGCCAAGGAGCAGTCAAGGTCCTACACCCGCTTCTTTTGTACGACCATCGGACAACCGTTGTATGTCCCGGAAAGCACACCTCCTTGTTTTGAGGCTGAATTGAAGAACAATTCCATTGTACATACGGTCGGACGGTCCGACGTTCCTGTGGGAGGCCACGGAGCAGCATTACTTCGAAGTGCGAAGATTTTTATTTCCATCCTGGAATTAGCCGGCAACAAAACGGACACGCACTGTCATCTGTCCGTCGTCAACCACCTTCTGCCAGCATTACGTTTGGGTGGCAGAGGGGTTCATCATCGGAACTTTCACCACGGCGCTCATCACAACCTATGTCAGCGGTACGCGACGTCACACCTGTCGCGTCATCGAAGGAAAGTATCCACCTCCCCCGTACTTTCGTCGGAGCAACAGTAGCCGCTCACACCACACGCTAATCATCAGGTGACGTAGTAGAATAGACAATAAGAGATAGGTGAACAGGAACAACGGGGACGATGGTGATATGCAGGCAAGAATAAATTTAGGCGAACATGCATAATGAGTCTTGGCTAAACTGACCGAACCATTGCTAGTAATTTATTTTGATTTCTAATTGATAAGCGAATTTTTGGTCTTATTTCTGGGCGTTTTGTTGGTTGTTTGGTTGCACGTGTTCTTAGGTGTTCGGAAGTGAACCTATCAGAGTCTCATCGGGCATTTGTAACATCGCGACTTTGCGACAGCTTTGCTGTCTGGCGCGGAAGCAAAGATCGTTTGTGTTGTGCTTCCACGCTTGTTACATTGGCGCCCAACCAACGGGTATTGCCGGAACATATATATATATTTTTGGAACGCTTGTTTGCAGCTTTAGGCGCATACTCAAGTTCGGACTTAAAATTTTAGATTAGTTTGTTTTTATTGAAATTTTGGGTATAAGGATACATAGCAATTTGAAGTTTTGGTTGAGTTACAGATCATTTAGTTACATAATTTGCTCAGGTTGTATAATTAGGCTTATGATCGAAAGTTCTAGTTGATTCAAGTGGAGAATTAACTGAAAAGAAATAAGTAAAGTACAGATTAATATTTTTAAACACATATATTTAGAATTATGGCGACATCAATGAACTCAAGTTTTATTTGGATAGATCCAACGCATTTATCCCCCGATGAATTAGAATATGAACTAAAATTAAGATGCCTAGATTTCCCAGGAGTTTCATTAGAAGAACAACAACAGG
This sequence comes from Aedes japonicus, assembly GCA_034211315.2. Classification (NCBI taxonomy): domain Eukaryota; kingdom Metazoa; phylum Arthropoda; class Insecta; order Diptera; family Culicidae; genus Aedes; species Aedes japonicus. The sequence goes on from JASCZW010006529.1 coordinate 42,040, forward strand.
CATTGTTTACGGAGCAGTGTAGAGAAGCACAGATTCCGAAGATATTGGCACCAAGAAAAACGTTGCTTGAAGAAGTAGGGATAATAGAAATTAAATTAATGATGATAAGACATGAATTAGAAGTAAAAGTCGAAAAGAAACTGATAACTAGACTGAAACATTTGTATTTACGATTGAAGAGAATTGCAGCCACAGACGCATATCAAATTCAGATGAAAAAAGAGTTACTAGATGAAATCGAAACACTAGTCGAAGTTTTTGGAACCGAACGTGAACAAATTCCCAGAGAAATGTCGAGAAGATCGAGCAGGAATACCGTAAGCCACAGTGTAGGAGTAGAGATAGCAGGAAGGAAGAAAAGTTTGGTACAAAGAATAACAGCTTATGAATTTCCACCAGAAGAAAGAGTTCCAAGGTCCACAGAAAATTACCCTCAAAGTTCGAAACATTCATTGAATCCAGAGGCTAGAGTTTTCAATCCAGAGCAAGTCGAAAGGGTAAGAACTCAATTACCATCGCCGATCCTACCACGTCCGAGTACTGGTACACAGCCAAGGAGAGAAACAGAAGAAGTCACACAATTGGACTCTCCTGAACCTTTGTTAATTGATTTTCAGAATGCAGTTGAAGAAGAACACTCGTCAACCAGACAAGAGAGAACAAATCGTGAATCAACATCTGGCGAGATCAAACAGATCGTCGAAGAGGTTTTAACCGACAAGCTAGGAGTCATGATGAATGAGATATTCCAAAAGTTGCAGGAGAATCAGACCGGCCAACCCAGATCAGACCGAGATGACTACAGAGATCGGAATTCAGTCGCATCACAACCATCATATGACAATAGTCGAAGACGAGACTTTCAACGGAATTATGACATGGGTAGAGCTCCAGACGTCCCATATCAGAGAACTGGTAATGAAAATCACGTGAATGGAAACGTTCGAAGGGAAAATATAGACGTGTGAAATCTTAATCAAGTTCCGCGGATGGTGGAAAGACATTCGAAGGTTCCAATTGATAAATGGCCAGTTAAATATAGTGGAGACCCAGGAGGACCATCAGTTGAGGAGTTTTTAAAAAGAGTGGAAACATTAGCGAACAATAATAAAACAACAGAGGCAGAGTTGTTGGGACAGGTCAACTTCTTGTTTAGAACGGACTCGCCGGCAGAAGAATGGTACTATACGTACAGTTCAAAATTCACTACATGGAAAATATTTAAATATATGCTAAAACTTAGATTTGGTTTGCCGAACACAGATAGGGTTACCGAAAAGCAAATAAGGGACAGAAAGCAATTACCACAGGAAACATTTATAGCTTATGTGGCGGAAATGGAGCGTTTAGCCCAGAAACTAACTAAGCCGCTAGACGAGAAGTACAAATTGAACATTATACTAGAGAATATGAAAGACTGCTATCGTCCTCATCTTGCATTCATTGAATTGGATCACATTAACTTGGATACGTTGACTAGTCTATGCTTTGACCTTGATAAGGCATTATATCAAACATATACGACAAAAGTTAAGACATATAACGTTCATAACCTCAGTGACATAGCACAGCCTTCGATAGACACCGAAGAATCAGAGGAGGACATTAATGTTATTTCATCACACAGACCGGAGACAAAGAAGCGGCAGGAACAAAAAACAATTCAGCGATCGGAGGGACAAGAAGGCCCCAGCCAACAAAATAACGTCTTGTGCTGGAATTGCCGACAGTTTGGTCATTTTTGGAGGGACTGTCAGAAACAGAAGCGCATGTTTTGCCACATTTGTGGTCAAATTAATGCAATGATTTCAACATGCCCTTCGCAATGGAGGCAAAAAACGAACAATCAGAGAGGTCGTAGGGAGTGACCAATCTAATGCAGTAAACAAACCTCCCGAAGCAGTTATAAGATCAGAAGATATAGCTCATAGGACCGTAGTACATATTAACGTAAAAACAAACAAATGCCCTCATGTGAAAGTTAAAGTATTAGGCAAAGAGTTAGATGCGTTACTTGATTCAGGTGCCGCAATTAGCATTATTAGTGATCCAAAAATATTGGCTAGACATAACTTCAAAATACGTCCTACTGAATTAAGAATTAGAACAGCTGACGAAACAGAACATCCAGGAATTGGAATGCTTCATATTCCATATACGTTTCAAGGAACGACTAAAGTTATTCCAACCTTATACGTACCGCAAATAGCAAAACAGCTAATTCTAGGCATTGATTTTTGGAATCATTTTGGTATCAAACCTGCGATATCAAATAATGCAGAATGGAAGCCATTAACCATTAATTCTACTGAATTAGATCTAATTGCTCTCAATACAGCAACCGATTACTTTGCAGAGAACTTCGAGGACATAAATTTGATTCTAGAACCTACGGGTGAAAAATTAATGGATAGGGAGAACAACGAAGATGACTCATTAGAAATACCATCAGTGGAGCGTCCGATTGATGGAGATATAGAAAACATAGATACAGAGCATGAGCTAACAGAGCATGAAAGATTTGAACTAAATAATATATTAAGGATGTTCAAGTCAAATGGTAAATTAGGACGAACAAATTTATTGCAACATAAAATTGAGATTATAGAGGGGGCGGTACCAAAAAAACCACCGAAGTACAGGCGTTCACCTGCTATGCAAAGAGAGATCCAAAAAGAAATAGACAGAATGATGGAGTTGGATGTCATTGAGGAATCATCTTCTGACTGGTGTAATCCCCTACTGCCTGTTCGTAAACCATCAGGTGAATGGAGAGTTTGCTTAGATTGTCGAAACGTCAATAAAATAACAAAGAATGAGGCATACCTTCTACCAGACATGCAGGATATTTTATCCAAAATAGAAAAAGCAACCTATTTTTCAGTAATAGACTTATCCAAAGCCTATTGGCAGATACCTTTAGAAGAGAAAAGTAGAGATTTCACTTCTTTCAGATCAGGTAGGAAATTATACAGATTTAAAGTAATGCCGTTTGGCTTAAAAGGTGCACCTACGACGCAGACAAAATTAATGCATAAAGTGATTGGATTTGAGCTAGAACCGGCGGTTTTTGTATATATGGACGACATAATTATCCTCACAAAAACTCTCGATGAACATTTTAGATTGCTTGAAATTGTAGCAAACAAAATAAGAAAAGCAGGCCTCACTATAAGTATAGAAAAATCAAAAATATGTCAGAAACAGGTTCACTACCTGGGTTATATCCTATCAGAAGATGGACTGTCCATAGACAGCGGAAAACTAGAACCAATACTTAGTTATCCTATTCCACGGACTATGAGGGAAATTCGGAGTTTAATTGGAATGATTGGCTTCTTCAAACAATTTATTCCAAACTACAGCGAAATTTTGTCGCCTATTACAGATCTCCTAAAAAAGAATAATTTCAAATTAACGTGGACCAAAGAAGCAGATACAGCATTGTGCAAATTGAAAAGTTTACTTACCTCCCCACCCATCCTAGCAAACCCAGAATTCGGAACGCAGTTCATCGTTGAATCGGACGCCTCCGCTCATGCAGTAGGTGCAGCTCTCATGCAAGTGCAGAATGGACAGAAGAGACCAATCGCATTCTACTCGAAGAAGCTCTCTGCGACACAGCAGAAGTATTCAGCCACAGATGCGTGAATGTCTAGGCGTGATTCTAGCCATCGAACGCTTCCGACATTACATAGAGGGATCTATGTTCAAGGTCATTACAGACGCACAATCGTTAAAGTGGTTGAACCAGGTGAGCGTTGAGGGAAATTCAGCCAGATTAGTTCGCTGGTCCCTAAAACTGCAGCAATACGACTTCGAGCTAGAATATAGAAGGGGGAGTTTGAACATGGTAGCTGATGCACTTTCAAGGATTAACTCGGTGGATATAATGGCTAAGGATGTGGAGTATGAAAAACTCAGAAAGGATATAGAAAATAACCCACACAATTTTAAGGACTTCCGAGTGGTCAGAGAAAAGGTATACAAATTCGTCTCTCAGATAGAACAGACAGACCCACGTTTTAAATGGAAATATGTTCCACCACGGGCCGAAAGAATTCAGATTATAGAAGCAGAACACAGTCTTGCGCATCAGGGCGCTCAAAAGACGCTGAAAAAAATTCAAGAAAAATACTACTGGCCTAGAATGAGCACCGAGATAAAGAGATATTGTTCAGCATGCAATGACTGCAAGACTTCCAAATACCCAAATAAGAACAATACTCCAGCAATGGGGAAACAAAAAGTTGCAGATATGCCGTGGCAAATAATTTCGGTGGACTACATAGGTCCATTCCCGAGATCGAAACAAGGAAACACAATGCTTCTCGTAGTCACGGACTTATTTTCGAAATTTGTCGTAATTCAACCTATGAGAGAGGCAAAAACAGTAGCTTTGACTAAGTTTATTGAAAATATGATATTTCTTCAGTTTAGTATCCCAGAAATAATCATCTCAGATAACGGCCCTCAGTTTAAGTCTGCACTTTTTGCGTCATTGCTTAAGCGATACAAGGTAAACCATTGGCGAAATGCAAATTATCACCCGGCGAACAATCCTACAGAGCGGGTAAACAGAGTAATTAACTCAGCAATAAGAGCCTACCTAAAGGAGGATCAAACAGACTGGGACCAGAACATACAAAAAATTGCTTTGGCAATTCGCACGGCCACACACGAATCTACAGAGTTTACACCATACTTTATAAATTATGGTAGGAATTATATTAGTATGGGAGATGAATACCAGCGTATAAGGGACACAAGCGAAGGTGCTAGTAACCAACTGGAGAAGAAAAATGAGGAACTGAAGGAAATTTTTACCAAGGTCAAAGAAAACTTGAAAAAAGCGTATCACAGATACGAAAAGTACTACAATCTTCGAGCAAATAATAATTTACCGGATTTCGAGATAGGAGAGAGCGTTTATAAAAGAAATTACTTCCAATCAAATAAGTTGAAGAAATTTAATGCCAAACTAGCAAAGACGTATTCAATAGCTAAAGTAATTGCCAAAATTGGATCGAACTGTTATGAACTCGAAGATGAAAAGGGGATTAGGTTGGGAATATTCAAAAGATCAGACTTGATGAAGAAAGACTAAAATCGATTGATAAAGCTATGGCAGGAAAATAAATTTCACTAACAAAATACAAAACAAACAAACTATGTAAGACAGAAAGGTTATATAGAGTAGAACATATGCCACTGTCTGTTGAGCCTGCTAGGTAGATTCATGCTCTAGAGTCTTACAGCCCTTTTGACACAATCCTGGAGTCCAAAGCGGACGACGAAGGGTGAGTACCATGGATAGCAGTGGGAGTCTGGTAGAGCCCAGATGATGATCAGGCTAAGACTTTAGAATCAACCTGGTAGTCTTAAGCAGCTTGTCACTGTTCAAAAAGGTGGGCCATATTTTAAGCAATTTTAGAGTTTAGAAATAAAATAGAATAATAGGCTAACTAACTATACAAAAGCACTGAAATCAGTTTTTAAAGCTATGTAATGGAACAACGCCGCAGAGGCAGTAAACACCACAGACAACTCGGTTTGTCGATTCAGCTCATTGGAGCGCATTAGAAATAAGCACTTTTCACTTTCTTAGCAATCATAAATTAACATAGGAAATTTCACAGTATGAGACCTTTGTTAGGAAAAGATTTAGAAGAATCACTAGTGTAGATTTATCACATAGATCCATTTAGTTTCCATAGCCCAATCCATAGCAGCAGATAGCATAACACTAGTTACTTACTGGGTTTTCCCGTCGAAAACCTTTGAAAAGTTTCCAGTTTCGCAATATTTTCCTCACCATCACATGTAGTAGTATGCCAGGTCCATCCAAATAAATATGGGTCAGGAAATGATCGCCAATATAAATTTAAAATAAGTTGCAGTAGTATAATCCACACAGAAATAGATGCAAACTCAGAAATTAGGCTCTTGATTCAACAATCTTGACAGTAGAATGAACAAACGCAAACGTCAACTTCAGAAGAAGTTCATTTCTTTGCAATTGATACAGTAGAGTCCGCGCTAAATGACCATCTCGTTTATGCTGTCAGTTTTTTGCAAGTACCCCTCGAAAGGCGGGGAGATATTTTATTCCATTTAGAATGGGATGGTTAGGTTAGTCAAATCAAATCATGATTTATATGTCCGAAATTTGTTGAGAAAAGCTTGACGTTATTCCTGTTTGATGGAAATTTATGATAGATTAATTTGGTATAAATTTAATACCGTTGCTGTTTTGGCTAAAGGCGAATTATGTGACTATATGAGGAGGGTCAGTCAGCGTGGATCTTAAAATTTAAATTTCATATTCTTAATTACAGTAATAAACAAATGGATCTATTATATTTAAGTTCAGATAGTATAAGAAAAATATTTTCTTGGAACTGGTTCCAAGAAAATATTTTTCTTCTTATGTGTTTAGGGTAATGTAACAGAGTTACAAAAATATTATACGATCAATCAATAAGGAGTAGCTCAAAATTGAATTCAAATGAACTGAATAAAAATGGAACAAGTCCCCTCGAGCACTTTGGTAGCGGATAGCGCTAGAGCTAAAAAAATCATGAATGTTCATATGGGGTACGTGCTACCAACAAAAAACGAACACGTCCTCGCGGTTAAGATTAAAGGAGAAGCCGTAAGTGACTTCGGTAGAAAATTGCTAGCCTCGGTCTCAGTCCGGTTTAGTCATTTCAGAGGAAAAAGTTAGACAATTAAAAACCTAAAACTGAAACCGTGGTTCAGATAGGAATGCTTGAGTGCCAAGGTGTAAGAGAAGAAGCATTAGAAGTGAGTTTAATAGTTTATAAATTAAATATCACTTATAAATTGGTATTGATGTTTGATTAGGTGTCTGGAGAAAAGTAGTCAAATATTTAAATGATCAGGTCGCACTCGTGAAAAATCAGTGCATTAAATCAGGTAAATTTAACTAAGGTATGGTAATTTTGTGAAATAATAAAATATGTTCATCGTTTGAAGATTTCCTTCAAACGAAGGTCGCTCGGTCAGGGCATAACCTCGCTTTGCCCACCGGAAGCTCGCCACGTGGGAAACCCACATCGAAAACCGGAGAGAACTGCCAAGGAGCAGTCAAGGTCCTACACCCGCTTCTTTTGTACGACCATCGGACAACCGTTGTATGTCCCGGAAAGCACACCTCCTTGTTTTGAGGCTGAATTGAAGAACAATTCCATTGTACATACGGTCGGACGGTCCGACGTTCCTGTGGGAGGCCACGGAGCAGCATTACTTCGAAGTGCGAAGATTTTTATTTCCATCCTGGAATTAGCCGGCAACAAAACGGACACGCACTGTCATCTGTCCGTCGTCAACCACCTTCTGCCAGCATTACGTTTGGGTGGCAGAGGGGTTCATCATCGGAACTTTCACCACGGCGCTCATCACAACCTATGTCAGCGGTACGCGACGTCACACCTGTCGCGTCATCGAAGGAAAGTATCCACCTCCCCGTACTTTCGTCGGAGCAACAGTAGCCGCTCACACCACACGCTAATCATCAGGTGACGTAGTAGAATAGACAATAAGAGATAGGTGAACAGGAACAACGGGGACGATGGTGATATGCAGGCAAGAATAAATTTAGGCGAACATGCATAATGAGTCTTGGCTAAACTGACCGAACCATTGCTAGTAATTTATTTTGATTTCTAATTGATAAGCGAATTTTTGGTCTTATTTCTGGGCGTTTTGTTGGTTGTTTGGTTGCACGTGTTCTTAGGTGTTCGGAAGTGAACCTATCAGAGTCTCATCGGGCATTTGTAACATCGCGACTTTGCGACAGCTTTGCTGTCTGGCGCGGAAGCAAAGATCGTTTGTGTTGTGCTTCCACGCTTGTTACAGCATCCATGATTAGACCCAATTTGGTACACATAGAACGATATTACATCCATATCCCTCGAAAGTTTCTGACTTAATAAAACGAGTTATGTAGCTTTTCGTAATAATTACTACCAGATGGCATATTAAACATATCTTTGGAAGTGTATAGCTAGTTAAATTTTGTTTCCAGCTCAAATACTTTATGAGTTACAATGAAAAATGTAATCAATTGTTGCATATTAGGCTGAGTCAAGGGACGCATACCCTACTTCAATTAAAATTCTAGTCGAAGCTTCACTGTCTATCTTGAAGGATGCAGCTGAGCGGTTCCATATCATTTCAGCAACGAGTAATTTTCATATTTTTTGATTTGCATGAAACCTTGCATACAAGTTTTTGGGGAAGAAAAACGCCGTTTTGCATACTTGGTTCGCCATTTTGAATCTAGCCTTACTTATGAGAAGGGCCTATGAAAAATGCACATGATATCTTCAAAAAATTGTATCTCGGAAACGGTTTGTCCGATTGGTTTGGTGTCTTCGGCGAAGTTTTAGACAATTGTTGGTGCTATATGGAGGAAATATGCACGGTAAAAAAAAGTTTGGTTTTTGTGTTTTGAATTAAAATATAGATTTTCCCTTGAAAGTGACATGTCAATAATTTTTTAACTATCCTTATGTTATAGCTGATTGAAAATGCTATCTAGTGCACAGTGGATTGTTCTGGAGAAAAATAGGTTACAAAAAAATTACAATTTTCAAAAAAGCTATTAAGAAAAGTCAAAAAAGTTTGTCACCCTAATTTTATGAACGTACATCAAATTTGCAAGCAAAAAGTACTTCGGCAACATTTTTCTAAGATGCACCGTTTAGAAGATATTACTGATTTAATATTGATTTGTTTGATAACTTAATTAGTTTTGGCCCTTTTCGGATGTATTCCGTATTTTTCCAGTTTCAAAAGTATTTTTTTCGGAAAGATTGGAAAATTTTGAGTTAAAATGACACTTACAGCTTAAAGATTCGAGTGAAATTCTCTGTATTTTTATAAAATTATTGTTTACACAACTTTCTTAACAATATCGAATATTTTGGCATTAGGTACATCAGGTATGGTCTGAACAGTTGGCATCCTTGAGCCGCCGGCTACGCTTTGTCCTTCGTTTTGGGTGAGGTGAGCTCTTGAATCAATATGTAGACGGCAAGACGAACAAATACGAAAATCTTTGGTGTTCAGTGTGGATACCTTGGAAAATCCAATTGATTTTAGTTTTTGGATGATACCATCCGTGAGATATCGCAGCTCTTTCGAATACTGAATGTCTTTGAATGGGAGAATACATCTTATTTTACTCATATTGTAATCTGTAACAATGAAAATATTTTCCAATCACGATTAATTCCAATTAATTCCAAAACTTACCTTTGCGTGTTACACTTTCCTTCACAATTATTATGATATCAAACAACACTGGATCTCGTTCAAAAACACAGGATTATGAGCTGAAATTACTATAATCACTATGCTACTAGCAACCTTTCTGCATTTACTGTTTGGTAGATACTGGATGAATTCAGAACCGAGTCAGACATTATTATACAGCTCACGGGTAGAAATTATAGAATGCTGGGTAAAGACTGTTGGAAGATAGGTAGAGTTGAACGCTCAGGTATCGTCGAACCTTCAGGTACGAGTTTGGAGAGTTGGAGCGAGGTAGATTTGCTGGCGTAGGTATATTGTTATTGAAGAAGATTGTAAATTGTATATACCTGGAATGAATAAAGAGTGCGGCGGTTGTTGATTGAGGTATCAGTCGGCAGCCGTCTAGTTTGATGTAAGGTGACTAAGACTGCGTTCTTTTTATTTATTATTAAGAAACGGTCATCGACGGAGCTAGCCTCGTTATGGCCAGCGTGGCCATGGTGGACTAGTTCCAACAAAGACCATGTTTACAATCACCAACTGTACGTAGTACAGCTAACTGGTATTTTATACTTGTTAGCACGTTTTCAGCACAACGCACCAAAAATCACTTGAAGAAATCATTGTTCCTGGTAGTGGGATTTTGTAACTTGTTTTTCAAAATACTTTTAAGGCAGAGAATTTCACTCTAATCTTTAAGCTGTCAGTGTCATTTTAACTCAAAATTTTCCAATCTTTCCGAAAAAAATACTTTTGAAACTGAAAAAACACGGAGTACATCCGAAAAGGGCCAAAACTTATTAAGTTATCTAAAAAATCAATATTAAATCAGTAATATCTTCTAAACGGTGCATCTTAGAAAAATGTTACCGCAGTACTTTTTGCTTGCAAATTTGATGTACGTTCATAAAATTAGGGTGGCAAACTTTTTTGACTTTTCTTAATAGCTTTTTTGAAAATTGTAATTTTTTTTTTAAAATTTTTTTTTCATTGTAACCTATTTTTATCCAGAACAATCTACTGTGCACTAGATAGCATTTTCAATCAGCTACAACATTAAGATAATTAAAAAATTATTGACATGTCACTTTCAAGGGAAAATCTATATTTTAATTCAAAACACAAAAACCAAACTTTATTTTTACCGTGCATATTTCCTCCATATAGCACCAACAATTGTCTAAAACTTCACCCAAGACACCAAACCAATCGGACAAACCGTTTCCGAGATACAATTTTTTGAAGATATCATTTGCATTTTTCACAGGCCCTTCTCATAAGTAAGGCTAAATTCAAAATGGCGAAGTGTGCAAAACAGCGTTTTTCTTCCCCAAAAACTTGTATGCAAGGTATCATGCAAATCAAAAAATACAAAAAAATAAAAACTGGAAAAATTTCCCACTTGTTCGTGGAAGCGCTCAGCTAGAAAGTACATTGCTGAACCACCAGATCCGGACCGTAGACGCATCATCCACGGTTTACAGGTGATGATCACCTTCAACGAGTGTGGAATAAATCGCCATGTTATAAGGTATTTTATGGTATACAAGTAGTTATGACTTTATTTTTAATGCTTATTTCAGTTTCATTTCTAACGTTAAAATTGACGATCTAGGACCAACGCTGAGAACAGTTGAAAAGCTGTACAATCTTCTGAACGGGCTCCTTTCAGGATGGGCCGTTCCAATGAATGAGAATGGCTCGATCAAAGTGGAATCGAATAATATTAATATCGAAGGCGATGATCCGATAACCGTACCCCCGGAATTAGCTTCCATTTAACAAAGCATACCATTTTTAGTTTTTCGTGGACAATCAGGATGAGACTTAGGAAGTTATAATCTTGGTTTCTTTCAAAGCCTGTGATCAAAACAATGTGTTAATGCCATCAAGGCTATTTTAGATCAGATTTAAATTTTATTTGGGTCAGTAATAAAGTTTTTTGGCTGATAAAATTGAACTGTAGTATTTTATTGTTCTTCAGTGATAAGAACGCGTCATTCTGAAAATACAGATGATGATGATGATGATGATGATGATGATGATGATGATGATGATGATGATGATGATGATGATGATGATGATGATGATGATGATGATGATGATGATGATGATGATGATGATGATGATGATGATGATGATGATGATGATGATGATGATGATGATGATGATGATGATGATGATGATGATGATGATGATGATGATGATGATGATGATGATGATGATGATGATGATGATGATGATGATGATGATGATGATGATGATGATGATGATGATGATGATGATGATGATGATGATGATGATGATGATGATGATGATGATGATGATGATGATGATGATGATGATGATGATGATGATGATGATGATGATGATGATGATGATGATGATGATATGATGATGATGATGATGATGATGATGATGATGATGATGATGATGATGATGATGATGATGATGATGATGATGATGATGATGAAGATGATGATGATGATGATGATGATGATGATGATGATGATGATGATGATGATGATGATGATGATGATGATGATGATGATGATGATGATGATGATGATGATGATGATGATGATGATGATGATGATGATGATGATGATGATGATGATGATGATGATGATGATGATGATGATGATGATGATGATGATGATGATGATGATGATGATGATGATGATGATGATGATGATGATGATGATGATGATGATGATGATGATGATGATGATGATGATGATGATGATGATGATGATGATGATGATGATGATGATGATGATGATGATGATGATGATGATGATGATGATGATGATGATGATGATGATGATGATGATGATGATGATGATGATGATGATGATGATGATGATGATGATGATGATGATGATGATGATGATGATGATGATGATGATGATGATGATGATGATGATGATGATGATGATGATGATGATGATGATGATGATGATGATGATGATGATGATGATGATGATGATGATGATGATGATGATGATGATGATGATGATGATGATGATGATGATGATGATGATGATGATGATGATGATTAACAAACTGATTAACGTAACGGCTTCTGTCCCACTGATACCAGGTCTCGTTGAACTCGTTGCCCCGATGGTGGGACCCACTGCCTCCTGCAACTTGCTCCCGATGGTGAATAGACCTATTCAATAGCAGCTAGTGTTATCGAAAAACTTTAACATCGACGATCTTTTCGGTTTAGTGGCTTCCAAAGAAGCGGGGATCAAGCTCCTGCAATCCACAGATTCAAGGATTGGGCATTGAGCAAATCGTCATCCTCCGGCACATTCCAGCAGATTTTCGAGGAATTCGGAATTTGATGGAAACTGTCTGTGAAAACTCTGGAGCTGCCCAGTCGATGACGTTCCTTACCAATCAGACTAAGGCCGACGTGGCCTCTGCTGTACACAGAAGTTGTTTCAGTCGATGACGTCTTTCACTTTAAAACACTCTGCTTGACGCTCTTGGTCTATTGAAACCAATCGTATTCCGATCCAAATTTTCGGGTAGGAGCTGTGACCTTGTGATAGATTTTGTTAACTTTGTTTTGCTAAAAAAAAATTGTTGCCGAGGTTGAAAACAGTAGTACTGCTCTGGTAATGATATTCTATTATATATGGAACTTGATACACTGAAAATTTTGACCAGGTGCGTCATGCATAAATCATCCTTCCGATGTCCGTAATTAGTCCGTGGTATAACTGTGCAGTCAAAAAGGCGAGTGGTAATTGATTTGAATAATTATTCAATTGAATTTTAAAACTCAATGGAAACCCAACAAACAAACGAAAACAGTAAATAAGCATACATGCTTTATGAAAGCTGAAATACGACTTTCGTAGCTCAATAAAAATCTGGCTGAAATAAAAGCTGAATAACCATGTTCTCAATTGAAATATTAAAATTAATTCAAATGTTTATGTTTTTTGTTTCAAAGCAAAATAAAATACAATTAAAATAAAAGTAGTTTAAATACCGTATTAAAACGAACACTTCGTTCGTAGTTTTTGTTGATCAATATTTCTTCTTGACCTTCAAGTTATGCTGGATAAATGATATAGATATTCATTAATTTCAGTTAATTCCAATGTTTTCGTTTATGAGTTGTTTATTTTTGGTGCGGGCGAAAAAGTTTTAACCTGTTTTCAAGAGTTGAATAAATAGTATAAATAACATCAGAAAACATTGTCATATCTTTTTATCGTCTCTTGTTCAACCAGCCTTTGTCAGTAATGCACATATTAAAATAGAGCATCCTATATCAAAGCTTGTGTACAGCTTGCTAATTCAGACGTTTTATAACAACATTTAGAAGGTTTAATTGAGCACTGATGTTGCTTATTTACTTATGCTAATATTCAATTTATAACATTGAGCTTATATAGACGATTCGTTTATACTTCATTCAATTCTAGGATAGTGCAGTTGGTATGTCACATAGTTGAGGATACGATGGTTGATGGTTCAAATCTCGCCATTAAATGTTAATAAATAAATGTTACATAATGTTTCTGTTAATGTACATACATGTTTAATAATGTTAAATTAAAAACTTCCCAAAAAAGACCAAAGAAAATTTTAAGAGAATTTAAAAAGTAGAACAAAAGACAAAAAGGTAAAAGGTAAACAAAGGCAAAGATAAAAGACACTACCCCTTTTTTATATGCCTAATGAAGCTGAAGAAAAATATCATCATGACTTCTAATTAAAAAGGAGAGAATATATTATTCTTAAAAAAACTCGCTTAGCTCATGCAAGGTCAATTTGAATTTCGAAATTACCCATTAGTTCTGTGCTGCACTTAAACAGCAGTTATTCAATTACCAGCTGAGCTCCATTGCTGCAAACTTGCTTCTTACGCATCTGTAATTGGCAGTGTCCAAAAGCACTTGGTGACAGCTTAATAACTTCTCCAAATTTGTGTGAATAATTCCTGAACAAAATCTGTGATTGTTCAGAGATTATTCAACACGCTGCTGAATTAAATCGCCATAATGATGTTTATTTCATGAGTTACTGTTTGTTTGGAATGGTCACCTTAGAGATACATTAAAAACATACGGGTCTAATTTTTTTTGATTAGAAATAAAACTACAAATTGTTACGAAATTCCTAGAGATTGTAGAACTTTTTTCTATGGAATTGTTGTAGTATATATCATACATATATTATACAATAAAATACAATGCAACCAATTTGAAAAAAAGTGGATAAAAAGATAAATTTTCATAGATTCATGATTTTATTTACAGTTACTATTGTGTGTGACCTCCAAAAACTACGTCGATGCGACGCTTTAAGTATTTGCTTACGATATCATGAACAACCAGCCGATTTTAAAACCATTGCTTATATTATTCATCATCTTCCCCCGCTTCTTCATCGCCGTCTTCTTGTTCTTCGGTTATTTCGTCACTTGCTATTGGTTCTACTTCATCAATAGCTGGTTCTGGCTCGGGTACTGGTTCTGGTTCTGGAGATGGAGGTTTTGGGTTTACTCTGGGAGCTTCATTTTGTATGACTACATCATCCATTCGCTTTTTCTTATGTGTTTCCGATCGTATACCTATTTTTACTACGCGTGTAATAGTCACCTTCTCAACTTCATTCTTAGCTACTAAGGTGTATTTACCACTATCTTTCATTTGAGGGTTGTTTATTATAAGGGTGGCATTAGTAATTTTTGTGCCCAACTCATAGTAGTGCTGATTAAAGATTTCATATTTCTCTGTACTATGAGGGATGATAATTGCATCACAAAACCAAGTTAAAGTTGGTACGGGATTGCCTCGTACACGTGTTTCCAAATGTAGATCGTTGGTTGTGGGGTGGTATGATTCTACAAAAAAAAAAACACACATTAAATTTAATAAATATTTATATACATATTTTGTTTAAAACAACAGATACACACGTAATTTATGTTGGCAAAATGTCTGAGAGTCGGCATTTGTTTAGGATGATATCCTTGCAAAATGTTTCTTCGTTATCTGATATTTTTCAAATATTATATTTTCATTATATTTTATTATATTATATTATTGTTCGCATTCTAGTTTTACCACCCTAATAAAATATAATTGATAGAATCAATGGTAAAACTATAGTAAAATGAATGGTTGATACTACATGTTCTCTTGTTTTCAAGATAACAATTCAAACTTATTGTTATTCACCATATAATCTATAGTATATGGCAATTTGACAATAGCAATGGACAGTTATGGTGTATCCTAACAATGACAAATTTATTTTTTTCTCGAATTATTTCAAACAGAAACTATTCATTTTATGGTTGTTTTTACTACCAAATTATTGACTACTTATTGTCTCTATTGTCTACGCCAGTTTATTGTACAACATCAAAATAAATTATGATTTTCTATTGTAATCGTTTTGTATTTTTTATTTGGGTAAAAATCTTAAACCTTATCGTGTAGATATAAAAGATTATTCCAATATTGAAGTTTCTCCTGTTTGATAAATGATGCTCTTTATAGTACGTTCACACTACAGCTTATATTACGTGATATAGAGTATCTTGACATCAAATGATATGTACATTATTTCCAGCAAAAACTAGATGTATAGTGGCTGATATCAAGATACTCTATATCACGTAATATAAGCAGTAGTGTGAACGTTCTATTAGCCTGAAGTAATGCATTGCATTATTAATGGCAACCAAATTTTGTTTTGTCCTGTTTCAGTTTTTTGCAGTTTTTTTTTCTCATTTTGTTCAGCGTCTGACAGTTTGTGCCACAAGTCCTTGTATTTGTTTATATATAGTCTCTGGTTGAGACTGCAAAGTAAATAAACATGCCATTAAAATTATTGAAAAATGTCAACAAGATAAGATAACAACTCTCCATTGGAGGAACAAATTACATGACTTCCAGGGCATAATTACCACAGGACTGAAGCGGCTGTCATCCACAAACAAAAACCATGGAGCCGAAAACTTGGTGCTGCGTGTGGTGCTTATTTGACAGCTCGGTTTTCTTGAAGGCAATATGCAGTAAACACAATATCCGAGGCGGAAGTTGTCGTGTTTTGTCATTTATTTGATTTGAGAAAAAAATCTTCCGCCTCGTAGTAAGTAAAGTGGTTATCACAAGGATTAATTTTTTTCATTATTTATTAACCAGGTACTATAATATTTCATCTAAATTACAGATACTAGTAGTTTGGTAGAAGAAATATTGTAAAGAAATATAATCCATTGTGAACCGAGCTTGAAATGTTCAAACCGTCACTAGCGCCACACCAAAAGTTGCTGGCTTCAAGAACTATCGCTCTCTTCACTCCTCTGGAAATTACAAGTTACTTTTTTTCTACAGCGCAGTTTTGGATTTTTCTTACATCATACAACAAACCGCTTTTTATTAGAATTTCATTTGAATTTTCTAGAAGCATTTTAAAAGTTTCGTCCTATACTTTAACATGGGAGCTGTCAGATTTATCACCACTCGGTGTCTTCTTCTTTTTTCAAGTTGGATTCCTAACGTCCAATATTGAAATGTTAACATTACCCAAATGTCAGTAAAAATGACTGATTATTATCGTTTAAATTTACGGCTATTTTGGGTATTGTCAACAATACCTAATTTTAGGTTAAATTAATACCTAATTTTAGGTATTCTCATCTTAGCGTGTATGTTTAATCCACGCACACATATGCATCGTCTGAATCACATTAGCGCGAGCAAGAGGGAAACAAAACAGTGAGAAAACAAACATTCGATTCATGACAGAGGTGCCAGAAACGATTTTATTCTTTCACGTGGCGGCGAGGTATTTGAAATATGCACTCCCGCTTCACTTTATAGACACTCAAGTTACTTGAGTGTCTATACTTCACTTTACTAAATTTTTTTGTAAAATTGTATGCTATCTCATTTTCTCTCACGGAAATGTTACCCATTTTTTGTAAAAAGTGGAGCTACTCAAAAACTGAGTTGATCCACTTTTTAACGAAAATTGAGTAACTTTTCAGTGAGAGAAAAAGAGATAGCATACAATTGTACTCAAAAATTGAGTAAAGTTAAGCGGGAGTGTGGCGGATTGTGTCGGATTGTGTTTTTGAGGGTGTTAACACCATGTGGCCGAGTGACGTGTCCCCTGGCATCGACTGAACTCAACTAAGTACTGTACACGCAGAAAAAAATACCGTGAAAACAAACATATTACAGGTAAACTTAAACATAAACTTAGTTTATTCTGGCCGCAAACATAAACTTGCTTTATTTCAAACATATTCTATGTTTAAAACGAAGTGACATCAATGTTTGAAATAAAAATCATATTACGTTTATTTTAAACATATTAATGATAAAAAAATTTGAAACAACAATAAATTAATATTGTTGTTAAATAATGTTTAGACTCTACTGGTTGCGTTCTAAATTTATTTGATATGTTCGATAAATCTTGGTTATTTTATTTTTGGTTTTGGCAAGAATGCCAACAGGTTCCAAGAATCGAGCAAAAAACCTACCGATGTGACGATTGGCTAATGTTGCGATCGTCGAAAGCTTACCTCGCCATCACATTCTGGAGAGGGAAGCTCGCAGGGAACTACACGTTCAAATGCGCCTACCCAATGAATCTATTGTTGAAACTAAAATGCTTCGAATTTGATTATTGTTAACATTGACATTGTTATTTTCATTGTTGATTAACATTGTTATTTTCGTTCGAAAAATGCTTTCTATTAACTTCAAATAATGTTTTTGTTCAAGTTGAACATCGATATTTTTAATTTAAATGGACGAAAATTGTATCCGTGTAGTGAAGTTTCACAGAAACTTAACATTTCAAAACTAAACAAAATTTTTCAAAAGTCCTCTGTTATTGATCATCAGATTTTCTAGAAAATGGTTATCAAAACAAATCGGTCGTCAGTCAGAAATAACTCTGCTATAGTAGCAAGGCTATCTGATTTTTTTATCTGTCAAACGTAAGTGAAAATCAAGTATAATTCCCCAATTCGGACAAAGCCTTTGAACAGTAATGCCTGGGCAGCATACAATGTACAGAGTATTACCAAAAATCAAAATGCAACTAGCGATTTGAAATTGGTTCACTGTTGTAGAACCCCTTGATCCGAAATACACCTTGAAGTCAGCAACTTGCTGAACATATTTGCGCCTTTGTTTTGATTTGCTGTGTTATTTTGACAGAATATTTGAGAGTATGTTGATGTGAGACCATTATTAGGGGCGTATTATTAAGCTTGGGACCGAGCTTGGGACCTGGGGGTGCGACACATCTAAATCCAGATTCAAGATGATCGAAAACTCCCACGCTAGCGAATCAATATCTAAAAAATCTTGTTTCAGCTTGTGAATCTTAATCCATCACCTTGCATCGTGCTGCATCTTTTTGCAGTAAATCTTTAAAATCTTCATCAAAATCTTCAAAATCTTTTTTCTATCTACTAAGCGTGCGCACATCGCACAAAAGCAAAAAAAAAACCTGCATCTGAGATCGAGTCGCACCATAGACTAACTCTAAGACCAGTAGGTCCCATACAAATACGATTTTTTTCTTGGCTCAGTCAGTAGCACATCGGTCCCAAGCTCAATAATGCGCCCCTAATAATGAACTCCCACGAACACACTCTCAAATATTCTGTCAAAATAACACAGCAAATTAAAACAAAGGCGCAAATATATACAGCAAGGTGCTGACTTGAAGGTGTATTTCGGATCAAGGGGCTCTACAACAGTGAACCAATTTCAAATCGCTAGTTGCATATTGATTGTTGGTCGCACCCCCTGCTTGGGACCGATGTGCTAGTACTGACTGAGCCAAGAAAAAAATCGTATTTGTATGGGACCTAGTGGTCTTAGAGTTAGTCAATGGTATTACCATAGACTAACTCTAAGACCAGTGGGTCCCATACAAAAACGATTTGTTTTCTTGGCTCAGTCAGTACTAGCACATCGGACCCAAGCTCGGTCCCAAGCTTAATAATGCACCCCTTATAATGAACTCACACGAACACACTCTCAAATATTCTGTCAAAATAACACAGCAAATCAAAACAAAGGCGCAAATATGTATAGCAAGGTGCTGGTTTCAAGGTGTAATTCGGACCAAGGGGTTCTACAACAGTGAACCAATTTTAAATCGCTAGTTGCATATTGATTGTTGGTATTACCATAGGCTAACTCTAAGACCAGTAGGTCCCATACAAAAACGATTTTTTTCTTGGATCAGTCAGTACTAGCACATCGGTCCCAAGCTTAGTAATGCCATAGACTAACCACAGACAGACGTTTAAGCAAGAACAAAATTAATCGATAACCCTGTGTAAATTTTCAAATCGCTAGCAATCGCTAGCGTTAGTAATCGTTTCTTCACTAACGCCACGTCGTTCACGTAGTCGAGGTGCCCACTGATGTGGCGAAGTTGCGGCATCTGCTTGCATGTCAAAATATCACTCCGTCGTTTTTCACATGCAACCCTATATCGACACAATGTTTTGACGTGCAGTTAGATGCCACAGAGCGGCTACAAAACTGACCGATTTGATTTTTGCTAGTTGCTTATTGTCATTTGGCGATTTCCTTTAAATTTACGAGTGCGAAATTTTACACATGCTGAGATTCAAGCTTGAATAGCTGTGGACTAACTCTAAGACCAGTAGGTCCCGAACAAATACGGTTTTTTTCTTGGCTCAGTCAGTACTAGCACATCGGTCCCAAGCTTAATGATGCGCCCCTAAGACCGCAACTCCCATCAATACACCCTCAAATATTCTGTCAAAATAACATAGCGGATTAAAACAAAAACAAAGATACTTGTACCAAGAGGTAAAGAAAAGCACAAGAATGCATGGCAAGGTGCAGACTGCAAGGTGTAATTCGAAACTAGGGGTCCTTCAACAGTGAACCAATTTCAAATCGCTAGTTGCACATTGATTGTTGGTAATGCGCCCCTAATAATGAACTCACACGAACACACTCTCAAATATTCTGACAAAATAACACAGCAAATCAAAATAAAGGCGCAAATATGTATAGCAAGGTGCTGGCTTCATGGTGTATTTCGGACCAAGGGGTTCTACAACAGTGAATCAGTTTCAAATCGCTAGTTGCATATTGATTGTTGGTATTACTCCTTTAGTGTAGTACCTGTTTTTTAGTACTGGATCAAAGGCCCCCTGAGACTCTGCTGAAGAAGATTTAAGAACCCCCTGCTTTCTCCAGTGAAGATACTGGATGTGCAAAAACTAGGCACAGTATCTATCACGAAGGGTGTTTTAAAGAAGTTTACATCATCAGACTCGTTTCGGGTGACCTTCTCTGGCTCAGTTCTCCCTCAATACGCCGAGTTGGGAAAACATCGATTCCTGTGCGTTTGTTTGTACCTCGGGTCATGATCTGGACATACGACCTCCCATTGCAGCAATAAGGCACGCTGCTCCAACTGCGGGGAGAAACATTAGGATGGTGCCAAAATGCGCTTTCTGTAAGGGAACTCCTCCTCATGCTCTCTCGTCGTACTCGGCGTACAAACAACGCGTAGTACCTGGCGTAAAAACAACCCGGCAAACAATTAGAACGCTCACTAAAACAGCGTTTCACGCAATCTTTCGTCGAAATGGTGAAAAAAGCCTCATCACACCCAATGCCAATACAAATCCCTTTGCTCCTCTGTCAGATGACGAGTCTGACTTTGATTTGGTTGAAGCGGGAGCATCAGTAAGCTTTCCGGAAGGTGCTTCACGGAAGCGAAGACGCATTTGCCAATGTAAAGTTGCTGAGCCGGAGCCCAAAATAAGTTTACCCATTTCAAGAAAATGTGGAAAATAGGAAAATACAATTCCATCTGGTTTTCGTAGCACTAACTACCCCCAGGCCTTTCCATATCTTCCGGGGACATCCAAAACCTCGCCCCGATTTTAAAAACAGAAGTTCCCTCTTCAACAAGGCTGTTGAAATTGTTTTTGAACCAATTGACAATAAAGTGGCCCGTCCTTGCAGCAATCATGTACTTCGATGGATAATTTTCCAAATGAGGTCGAGGATTTGATCACTGTTCTGCTGTGAAATTGTCGAAGTTTGATTCCTAAATTGGAATCATGCAAAGTTTTAGCTCACAATACCGGTTGTGATGCATTCGCTCTTTGTGAAATATGGCTCTCTTCCAAAATTGATTTTCCGTTTCATGATTTCAATATTATTCGTCTTTATCGTGAGGATTCGCGTGGAGGAGGAGTACTTTTGGGGATCAAAAAGTGCTACTTCTTCTATAGAGTGAATTTTCCTCCTATTCCAGGTGTTGAAGTTGTCGCATGTCAGGCTGTTATTAAAAATGAAAGCCTTTGCATTGCTTCCGGTTGTATTCCTCCTAGAGCCTCAATAAACCAAAAACAACTTTCAGATATTTGTTCGGTTCTCATGGTACAGGCTGGCGAGAACTGTACGAAGAAAACCGGTCTTCCTTGATATATGACCTCTGGTTCAACTATAATATGACAGTTCTTAACAATGGAGAAGTAACACGTTTGGCTGGTCCATCCTCAATTGGCTGTAGATTAGACCTCACACTTTGCTCGAATTCATTATCGTTGGAGTGTACATGGAATGTTATTCAAGATCCACACGGTAGTGATCATTTGCCCATAAAACAGTCCGTCGAAATCTCTCAACGTCACGTATGATCTTACCCATCACATCGATTGGACAAAGTTTAGGACAGCAGTAGATGAAGCCGCCACGACGGTAAAAAGGCTTTCATCGCTGGAGGAATATAACTTCCTCTCCAACCTGATCTTAGACAGCGCGCTTCAAGCTCAAACTCGACCAGTTCCAGGGACGTCATTTCGCAGGAAACCTCCTTCTCTATGGTGGGACCAGCAATGCACCGAGGTTTACCGTAAAAAGTCCGACGCGTTTAAAGTTTTCCGTAAACGTGAAACACCTGAGCACTTTGAAGTATACACGGCTCTCCAAAGCGAACTTAAGAGCCTCATCAAGGCAAAGAAACGCGAATACTGGCGGAGATTCGTGGACGGGCTATCGCACGAGACTTCGATGAGTACTTATTGGAACACGGCCCGAAGATTGCGTAACCGAACTACGAACAACGAGAGCGAGGAGTACTCGGACCAATGGATCTTCAAGTTCGCGCGGAAAATTTGTCCAGATTCGGTGCCGGCACGGATTATTCCTCGCGAAACCGAGAATTTGTTAGATGAGCTCAACCAACCTTTTTCAATGATAGAACTCTCTCTCTCTCTCTCGCACTTCTTTCCTGTGGTAATAGGGCTCCAAGACCTGATAGAATCAAGTTCAACTTGCTTAAAAACCTACCGCACGTCGCGTAGAGGCGAATTTTGAACTTGTTTAATCTGTTTCTGGAGCTCAACATTGTACCGGATGATTGGAGGCGGGTGAGAGCTATTGCCATTCAAAAACCTGGTAAGCCCGCGTCCGACCAATTGGAGAGAATGAACCTTTTCCGTCTGAACAAATGGGTTGAGACGAACAACCTACTTTTAGATACCTAATATGGTCTCCAAAGGAGTAAGGGAACGAACGACTGTCTCGCGTTGCTTTTCACAGATATTCAGTTAGCTTTTGTTAAAAAAGAGCAAATGTCTTCTGTTTTATAGGACATAAAGGGGGCTATAGATTCAGTATCTTGTGGCTTTTCACCAATAATGAATAGTTTTTTGTACAATTTGCTGTCAGAGAAACATATGAGCTTCTCTCCTGAAACCTCTAAAGCTTCCCGATTTAGCTACATGTGTCTCCCCCAGGGATGCTGTCCTCTTTTGTATAATGTTTATGTCAAAGACATTGACGGTTGTCTAAGTGACAACTGTACGCTGAGACAACTTGCAGATGATGGCTGTCACGGGACCCAAAGGGGTCGATCTACAAGGACCCTTACAGAATACCTTAGACAATTTGTCTACTTGGGCTTTGGAGCTAGGTATCGAATAACTCATTTATTTAAATATTTTGGGGCCTGGTTCGATTCAAAATGTACCTGGAGATCCCACATTGGGTATCTGAAGCGAAAATGCCAGCAATGGATCAACTTCCTTCGAACAATTACTGGAACCTGGTGGGGAGCGCATCCGCAAGATCTTCTAACGTAGCACCGGATCACGATTTTGTCGGTTTTAGAATACGGTAGTTTTTGTTTTCAGTCAGCGGCTCGGTCGCACATCATCAAACTGGAACCCCATGAATATACAGGAGCTTCTTAGTGCTTATTCTATCATCCCAAAGGTGTCGAAGAAATCTTGATTTGAGGGGATGGATGTGTGAACGCTTATTTATAAAGAGTTGAGCTGAGCGACAGCAATGTCTGTGAATGTAGACAAGGTTACCAGGACGCAGATAACATTATTCGGTTTTGTGCTGAGCACCGTGGAGTCAGATCTGAGCTTTATGATTCCCTTCGAGCTCGAGGTAGACAACCCAATGTACCGGTTCGAGATATTTAGGATGTACGTGATCTGGAATTTATGTAACTCATTTATGTGTTTTTGACTTACATTAGCTTTAGATTGCAGTAAGTTTAACATGTTTTTTAGTAGAGGAAAGGCTTGTAAGATGGAACGGCTTGTAAGATGGAACAGCGCCACTTTTGACATTCATAGTGACAACACGATCGCGTTGTTAACCTCATTTGTTTTACTATTAACCTCATTTTTACCCTTCTTACATCAATAGAAGGGTATTAAGATCGCTTGAAAACTCGACTTTTTATCCGAGGCCCACAGGGCCGAGTGTCATATACCATTCGACTCAGCTCGACGAACTGAGCACATGTCTGTGTGTATGTATGTGTGTGTGTGTGTGTATGTGTGTGTGCGTTACAAATAATGTCACATCGGTTTCTCAGCCATCTGTGAACCGATTTCAGTTCTGTTGACGGCAAATGGAAGCTACAACATTCCCATAGAACGCTATTGATTTTTTTCCATTCGGACATTTCGTTACGAAGATATGAACGAAACAGTACTTGAAGGCCTATTATAATAGTAATCAAACAGTTTAGTCTCCGATTACATACTGAGCTATTTGTGTATCGATTTAAGTTTTGTTGGTGCCAAATTTAAGCTATGATATCTCCAAATAACTGGTCAAAATTTCATTATGATTGGATAATCCTTCATGGAGATATGACCAAAACAATACCTGAGAGCACATAATTGTGAGATGACAATATACTCGTTGCAGTGCAAAACCGAACAAGACCAATCACACCAATCGATGCCGCTTGCATTCTATTGTGTCGCATCTGGAGCGTTGTATAGCACATACAGCGGACTAGCCACACTATGCGACTGTATAGAATTAGAGCAGCATCGATTGGCTCGAGTGGTCTGGTTTTGAACTGCAACGAGTATATTCGAAAATTACACAAAGTCTCCATTTACTATTTTCAACGAATATGTACTTATTAAGCATCTTGAATCCATATCGATAATCAAAATTGAAGCTCAGGATTGAAGCTTTGTTAACGCCGAATTAAAGTTATAAAATCTTCAAATAAGTGTTCAAAATTTCATTATGTTAACTTCCCTTTTTACCCTTCTTACATCAATAGAGGGGTATTAAAATCGCTTGAAAACTCGACTTTTTATCCGAGGCCCACAGGGCCGAGTGTCATATACCATTCGACTCAGCTAGACGAACTGAGCACATGTCTGTGTGTATGTATGTGTGTGTGTATGTGTGTGTGTGCGTTACAAATAATGTCACATCGGTTTCTCAGCCATCTGTGAACCGATTTCAGTTCTGTTGACGGCAAATGGAAGCTACAACATTCCCATAGAACGCTATTGATTTTTTTTCATTCGGACATTTCGTTACGAAGATATGAACGAATCAGTACTTGAAGGCCTATTATAATAGTAATCAAACAGTTTAGTCTCCGATTACATACTGAGCTATTTGTGTATCGATTTTAGTTTTGTTGGTGCCAAATCAAAGTTATGATATCTCCAAATAACTGGTCAAAATTTCATTATGATTGGATAATCCTTCATGGAGATATGACCAAAACAATACCTGAGAGCACATAATTGTGAGATGACAATATACTCGTTGCAGTGCAAAACCGAACAAGACCAATCACACCAATCGATGCCGCTTGCATTCTATTGTGTCGCATCTGGAGCGTTGTATAGCACATACAGCGGACTAGCCACACTATGCGACTGTATAGAATTAGAGCAGCATCGATTGGCTCGAGTGGTCTGGTTTTGAACTGCAACGAGTATATTCGAAAATTACACAAAGTCTCCATTTACTATTTTCAACGAATATGTACTTATTAAGCATCTTGAATCCATATCGATAATCAAAATTGAAGCTCAGGATTGAAGCTTTGTTAACGCCGAATTAAAGTTATAAAATCTTCAAATAAGTGTTCAAAATTTCATTATGTTAACTTCCCTTTTTACCCTTCTTACATCAAAAGAAGGGTATTAAGATCGCTTGAAAACTCGACTTTTTATCCGAGGCCCACAGGGCCGAGTGTCATATACCATTCGACTCAGCTCGACGAACTGAGCACATGTATGTGTGTATGTATGTGTGTTTGTATGTGTGTGTGTGTGTATGTGTGTGTGTGCGTTACAAATAATGTCACATCGGTTTCTCAGCCATCTGTGAACCGATTTCAGTTCTGTTGACGGCAAATGGAAGCTACAACATTCCCATAGAACGCTATCGATGTTTTTTTCATTCGGACATTTCGTTACGAAGATATGAACGAAACAGTACTTGAAGGCCTATTATAATAGTAATCAAATAGTTTAGTCTCCGATTACATACTGAGCTATTTGTGTACCGTCATTTTAGTTTTGTTGGTGCCAAATCAAAGCTATGATTACTCCAAATAACTGGTCAAAATTTCATTATGATTGGATAATCCTTCATGGAGATATGACCAAAACAATATCTGAGAGCACATAATTGTGAGATGACAATATACTCGTTGCAGTGCAAAACCGAACAAGACCAATCACACCAATCGATGCCGCTTGCATTCTATTGTGTCGCATCTGGAGCGTTGTATAGCACATACAGCGGACTAGCCACACTATGCGACTATATAGAATTAGAGCAGCATCGATTGGCTCGAGTGGTCTGGTTTTGAATTGCAACGAGTATATTCGAAAATTACACAAAGTCTCCATTTACTATTTTCAACGAATATGTACTTATTAAGCATCTTGAATCCATATCGATAATCATCAATTGAATATCAATTGAAGCTCAGGATTGAAGCTTTGTTAACGCCAAATTAAAGTTATAAAATCTTCAAATAAGTGTTCAAAATTTCATTATGTTAACTCCCCTTTTTACCCTTCTTATATCAATAGAAGGGTATTAAGATCGCTTGAAAACTCGACTTTTTATCCGAGGCCCTCAGGGCCGAGTGTCATATACCATTCGACTCAGCTCGACGAACTGAGCACATGTCTGTGTGTATGTATGTGTGTGTGTATGTGTGTGTGTGCGTTACAAATAATGTCACATCGGTTTCTCAGCCATCTGTGAACCGATTTCAGTTCTGTTGACGGCAAATGGAAGCTACAACATTCCCATAGAACGCTATTGATTTTTTTTCATTCGGAAATTTCGTTACGAAGATATGAACGAAACAGTACTTGAAGGCCTATTATAATAGTAATCAAACAGTTTAGTCTCAGATTACATACTGAGCTATTTGTGTATCGATTTTAGTTTTGTTGGTGCCAAATCAAAGTTATGATATCTCCAAATAACTGGTCAAAATTTCATTATGATTGGATAATCCTTCATGGAGATATGACCAAAACAATACCTGAGAGCACATAATTGTGAGATGACAATATACTCGTTGCAGTGCAAAACCGAACAAG
The DNA here is from genome assembly GCA_034211315.2 of Aedes japonicus. Taxonomy (NCBI): domain Eukaryota; kingdom Metazoa; phylum Arthropoda; class Insecta; order Diptera; family Culicidae; genus Aedes; species Aedes japonicus. The sequence continues at coordinate 69,239 of JASCZW010006529.1, forward strand.
ACCAATCACACCAATCGATGCCGCTTGCATTCTATTGTGTCGCATCTGGAGCGTTGTATAGCACATACAGCGGACTAGCCACACTATGCGACTGTATAGAATTAGAGCAGCATCGATTGGCTCGAGTGGTCTGGTTTTGAACTGCAACGAGTATATTCGAAAATTACACAAAGTCTCCATTTACTATTTTCAACGAATATGTACTTATTAAGCATCTTGAATCCATATCGATAATCAAAATTGAAGCTCAGGATTGAAGCTTTGTTAACGCCGAATTAAAGTTATAAAATCTTCAAATAAGTGTTCAAAATTTCATTATGTTATTTTCCCTTTTTACCCTTCTTACATCAAAAGAAGGGTATTAAGATCGCTTGAAAACTCGACTTTTTATCCGAGGCCCACAGGGCCGAGTGTCATATACCATTCGACTCAGCTCGACGAACTGAGCACATGTCTGTGTGTATGTATGTGTGTTTGTATGTGTGTGTGTATGTGTGTGTGTGCGTTACAAATAATGTCACATCGGTTTCTCAGCCATCTGTGAACCGATTTCAGTTCTGTTGACGGCAAATGGAAGCTACAACATTCCCATAGAACGCTATTTATTTTTTTTCATTCGGACATTTCGTTACGAAGATATGAACGAAACAGTACTTGAAGGCCTATTATAATAGTAATCAAATAGTTTAGTCTCCGATTACATACTGAGCTATTTGTGTACCGTCATTTTAGTTTTGTTGGTGCCAAATCAAAGCTATGATATCTCCAAATAACTGGTCAAAATTTCATTATGATTGGATAATCCTTCATGGAGATATGACCAAAACAATATCTGAGAGCACATAATTGTGAGATGACAATATACTCGTTGCAGTGCAAAACCGAACAAGACCAATCACACCAATCGATGCCGCTTGCATTCTATTGTGTCGCATCTGGAGCGTTGTATAGCACATACAGCGGACTAGCCACACTATGCGACTGTATAGAATTAGAGCAGCATCGATTGGCTCGAGTGGTCTGGTTTTGAACTGCAACGAGTATATTCGAAAATTACACAAAGTCTCCATTTACTATTTTCAACGAATATGTACTTATTAAGCATCTTGAATCCATATCGATAATCAAAATTGAAGCTCAGGATTGAAGCTTTGTTAACGCCAAATTAAAGTTATAAAATCTTCAAATAAGTGTTCAAAATTTCATTATGTTAACTTCCCTTTTTACCCTTCTTACATCAATAGAAGGGTATTAAAATCGCTTGAAAACTCGACTTTTTATCCGAGGCCCTCAGGGCCAAGTGTCATATACCATTCGACTCAGCTCGACGAACTGAGCACATGTCTGTGTGTGTGTGTGTGTGTGTGTGTGTGTGTGTGTGTGTGTGTGTGTGTGTGTGTGTGTGTGTGTGTGTGTGTGTTTGTGTGTGTGTTACAAATAATGTCACATCGGTTTCTCAGGCATCTGTGAACCGATTTCAGTTCTGTTGACGGCAAATGGAAGCTACAACATTCCCATAGAACGCTATTGATTTTTTTTCATTCGGACATTTTGTTACGAAGATATGAACGAAACAGTACTTGAAGGCCTATTATAATAGTAATCAAACAGTTTAGTCTCCGATTACATACTGAGCTATTTGTACCAATTTTAGTTTTGTTAAATTAAAGCTATGATTACTCCAAATAACTGGTCAAAATTTCATTATGATTGGATAATCCCTCATGGAGATATGACCAAAACAATACCTGAGATCACATAATTGTGAGATGACAATATACTCGTTGCAGTGCAAAACCGAACAAGACCAATCACACCAATCGATGCCGCTTGCATTCTATTGTGTCGCATCTGGTGCGTTGTATAGCACATACAGCGGACTAGCCACACTATGCGACTCTATAGAATTAGAGCAGCATCGATTGGCTCGATTGGTCTGGTTTTGAACTGCAACGAGTATATTCGAAATTGCTCCATTTACTATAACTACATAATTTTCAACGAACATGCACTTATTAAGCATCTTGAATCCATATCAATAATCAAAATTGACGTTTAGGATTGTCTTATAATTTATTCTATGGACTGATTATATGAAATTTCTAATATTTATGTAATTTCCCCTTTTATATAATTAACATTAACAGGTCGTTAAAGACTATTTATGGCAATATTCTAATCACATCGATGAACACTACGTTCAGGATTGACAAATAGTTCATTTTATAAACTGAATGTATGACATATCGAATATTCCTGGATCTTCCTGGAATTTCTGATGAAAATATGTATCCAGTACAATATTGGCCACATTTGAGTTCGTAATTCTGGTGAAGTGTAAGAAGGGTTCAGTCTCACCATCGGTGGATTAATGCGGGTTTTTTACTATTTTTCAATTTTTATTTGCTTTTGGAGTGTATTCGATCTAGCTCTTCCAGGTTTCATTGTTCGAAAGTGCTGAAATAATTAAAATAGCAATTATTTCTTGTGCTTAGTAAGTGGAAATTTCCCATCGATATCAAAAGGTTAACATTTGTGTTGGCTAGCATTTTTGGTGTATTTTTATGATCCAAAGGCATTTCCAAACAAATCGTAAAGTGAAACAATTTTTTTATGTTTTGTGTTTATGGCGTCATGTTTGTAAGATGGAACACTGTTGAGCTTGTACGATTGAACAAAATTTTTTCGTTTTAAAACATATGAATGACATTTTTTATGTTTAAGATGCCATGGAATCAATAAAAAATTGAAAAATTAAAATAAATTTTTTGAAATTGCAATATTCGATGAATTTCGAAAATTGGCCATAATTTTTTTTTATTACTATAAATAATCAGTTAAGTGGAAAAATTTAGAGCCCTTTAGTTCCTCTTTCGAAAAATCCTCGAAAAAATAAAAATTCAACATGTTACGAGCAAAAAACGTTCCATCTTACAAGCCATTTTTTGAGATTGCAATTTTTGATGGATTTCGAAAATAGGCCATAACTTTTTTTTTTGATGACTATAAATAATCAGTTTTTTAAGCAAAGTTGGAGCCTATTAGTTCCTCTTTCGAACGATTTCTTTGGATCCGCGAAAAAATTAAAATTATGCATGTTACGAGCAAAAAACGGATCGTGTTCCATCTTACACGCCTTTCCTATATAAGTTTTTTTTCTGTGTTTTTGTTTTTTTTCTCTTTCAAAAATGTTCAAGTAAAAAGAAAACCAAAAGTTGTGTAGTTTTAAATTTTTTGAGAATTTTGAATATAAATATAAAATAAATGTGTTACGAAAACTATACACACTTAGAAAAATTTACAGTATTCGGTAATTTTTACCGAACTTTCAACAGCTGAACGTTCGGTTATCCGATTTACGGATTTTGGTGAAATTTTAAAGTATTCCGGTAAAAAAATTACCGGAACGTGTCAAATTTTACCGAAATCCAGTAAATTTGACTACCGAACTGTTCAGCTGTTGAAAGTTCGGTAAAAAATACCGAATACTGTAAAATTTTCTAAGTGTGTACTGTAAACTCCCGCTCGTCTTCCTGTTCGTTAAATTGTCATTCCTATTAACCTCGAGACGGCCGTGAGTAATCGGCTCTATCCCCCTAACTTTAGTTTTAAGATACCTGATGTATACAAATATGACAACTTGGCTCTGTAAAGTTGATTTGATTGAGACTGTACAGATAAATGATTAATAAAAAATATATATTGATTGTTGGCTGTACGTTGTATGTCTGTCCCAGGTACAAAATAAGAGCAGGCGATAAGTTAATTGTGATGAGCAATAAGCTTTAGACTAAAGAAGATAATTGTTACACATTGGTGTGCTAAATGTGCACATGCAAGCCAATGTATAATTGACTTAATAAGCAAAATAAAATTCATACGTTTGCATTGTTAGACTTGAAAACTTATAACAAAAAAGAAAAAAAGAAAAAGCAAGAAAACTTTACTGGACAGTATACATTTTAAAACAAATTCGGTACTCTCAATATATACTTATTGCAATCAACACATTTATCAACCCAATTCGTCCACAATGTTTTTATTATTCTTCTTAACCTACACATATTTTAGGATGCATTTTGATTATTTCAAAAGTTAGTGTTGATGTGTACTTACCCTTCAGAGGATGGATAAAAGTTGGAGGTACTAATTCAACCACTTCCTTATCAGGAAGCTCAAATACGGTTATTTTACAGGAATCTTTTGCTTCTCCATTTGCAGTTTTTACGTGGCACTCATAAATACCAGAATCTTCTACAGTTGTTCGGTATATCTCTAACGTTATGAACCCAAAGTGAACATCGCTTACACATCGCTTATCAAGCACGAATTTTTCACCATCTTTTATCCAATTAACTTCCACTTTCTGATTATCAGAACAACAGCAATTCAAACTCAATGTTTTACCTTTAAGTAAGGTTTGATTTCTTAGGTGGCTTATGAATTCAACTTCAATTGGTTTCCTCTTAGGTTTGAGAACTGCTGGAACTTCTTGAAGTTCACCACTGACAATTCGTTGACTGAGTCTAAGTTTTGGCTTGCCATCGTCGGTGGGACGTGGTTCAGGTTTTGTAGCTACTTTATGTTGAGAAGTGGGCACCTCAGCTATTGCTGTTGCGGATTTGCTAATCTTCTTTCTCATCTTTTTAATTTTCGGTCCACGTTTTATAACTATAGGCTTTTCAGGCTCTATGAAGTCATCTTCGCCTGTTTTTGCTTCTTCTTCTTCAGACTTTTCTATCGCTGTTTCTATTGCTTCCTTTTCAACTGATACAGAGTCTACGTTAGTTTCTTCAGCATCTTCCTTTTCGTTTTCTTCGTCTTCGTCGTCTTCTGTCGCTGTATCGTTCACACCATCAGAAACATATTCTTCATATTCACTTTCAGCACTTGTATCCGTCTCCCATTCCCAAAATTGTTCTGGTGTTTGTCCTCGAACATAATATGTACCATCCTCCAAAAATACTACTTCACGGTACTGCCTAGGTACTTTGACAACATCTTCGTCGGCATATTGTCTTCGTGGATCAGCGTGAAATATGCCATAAGAAGGTTTTCCTGTCTTACCTTCAAATCGCAAATGGTATTTTTGCTCTATAGTGCCAAAGTCGTTAGTAACTTTGATCATGTAATTTCCGTTATCTCTAGCTTGCGGATTATGGATACACAATTTATATACACCCATTGGTTCCCTAATCTGTATATATTTATCATTGTTTTCAATCACAATACCGTCCAAGAACCATTGAACCATTAAAAGTCCATCACCTTTTATATGTGTCTCTAGTATTAAATCATCGACACGAAAGTCATAGTGCTGGTCAATATTAGTTATAAACCGTGGTCCCATTCCCATACGTATCACAGATTTCTTTATGACGTTGAGATTTGCTTGAGTGGTAATAACGTTTTCTTTATTCTTTACAACAGCGGAGTAAACTCCAGAATCAGAAGGAGACACTTTAGCAAAGGTTACGATTCCAGTTCCATCATGTGATTGATTTTTGACACTTTTAGTAAACTCCATAGGTTCTCCATCTTTAAACCATTTTATATCCGGTTTAGGACCAACAACAGTACAAAACAATTTAGCTGGTTTTCCATCTGAAACCGTTATGTCACGTAACTCAGTAATAAACCTTAGGGCATTTTTGCTCTCTTCTGGTTTCGGTGCTACCGGAACTAATTGTGGGAATAAACGGAAATATCGCTCTTTTCTAAGAGTGTCTTTATCCTTTGTTAAAGAAGGTAGTTCTGTATTGGAATCTATTTCATGTGATTCTTTTACTTGCTCTACATCGGAGATTGTTTCTATTGGTTGTTCGTGTTGAAGAATGATTTTTTCTTCTTCCTTGCTCTGCGTTTCTATTACTTGTGATTGTTCGTTGATTGAAATCTGCTGTTCTAAAAGTTTATGCTCAATTGACTGTTTTTGTTTGTAAATATTTTTTTTTCTCATCTTTTTGATCTTAGGGCCGTGTTTAATAATTGGGGCAGGTTGTTTTTGTGGTGTTAGATCTTCTTCATCTTCATCGTCGGCATCTGCCTTATCGTCAATCTCAGCCTCCTCTTTATCTCCTCCCTGTTTATTGGAATCGTCTATTTGAAATTCGTCAGTTTCATCACCAACTTCTTTTTCATTATCATCGTCTAATTCTTCGTTTTCCTCTTCCTTCTCATCTTCAGTTGTTGGCTCATAGGGTTCGTACTCACTTTCAGCACTTGTGTCGGTTTCAAACTCCCAGAGATGCTCAGGTGTTTGACCACGCATATAATATGATCCATCTTCTAAAAATATAACTTCTCTATGCTCTCGTTCGACTACTTCTTGTGGCTCTTCATATACACCATGTTTCATAACACTGGGATCATGATGTGAGATTCCATACACATGGGTATACTCTTCTTTGTTGAATTTCCTGAGTTCGTGCCTAATCGAGTCCTTTCCAGCTATATTAACCGCTTCACACATGTAGCGACCTTGATCTTTTATTTGGGGATCATGTATAGTAAGCTTATGAATCCCTCCTGGTTCTCTTAGTTGGAAAAATTTATCCCCTTCTGTGTCATCTAATTCTATTCCATCTCTGAACCACTTAATGGCAGGTGGAGGATTCCCGCGGACCTGGACTTCAAGTATCAAATCGTTAATCTGAATGTCGTAATATTCTGTGAAACAAAAAACATAAAACGTTAAATTAGCATGATACATTTGTGGTCACTGAATGAACAACAATATATTGATCCGAAGAGAAGTATTGATATAGCAGTAATCATTAATGAAAATTTATTGATGAAACTATTATCTACACACTATTTCGAGAGAACCCATTGCGTTTTTGCAAGTAAAATGCGTAGGATCAGTAGGATCTACGTGAATCGATCAATAGTATGGTTACTCAAAAGTTAGTAAACATAGTTCGGACTGGTGATAATAAATCAACCTCAACTTTGATCCGATCGATGTCGGCTAATTGTCAACAATTATTCTAAACTATTTTTACTCACTTTCGAGTAAACTTTTGACCAATTTGAGTTGAACCGGCTTAAACTCGAGTTAGTAAGAAATAGCCTTACACCTCTTGCTTCTCTCCGTTGGAAGCGTTGAACGTGCTTTTCAACTGCACTTGATTCCACTTTTTAGCCAGCGCAGCAACCCAGGCTGGACATCCGTACCTCAGCATCGTCGATAATACACTAACTGGAAGACGCATCTTGCTTCTGCTTGGTTTACACTGTTGGAAAGAAGCGTATCTCGATGAAACACCGTTCGCTAACGGAGCATCTAGCTAATATAACCCTCTAGCATTCATATATCTGCTTTGCTGATCGAGTGCCCAATCTTTCGAATCTCCTCGAATGATTAACGGTTTTCTTTCTCTCTATCTTGAAGTGAATACATCTAGCATCCGTTTGATCTGCCCTTTCGTCCATCGAATGAAAATTTTCCTCACAGAAAAAAAAGTTGCAATTAGGATTCGTTGCACCCTTTACCCTTTACAACGAGGCCTGGATTCTCTTTCCCACTTCACTGCTTTCCTTCACTTTTATCTTCCCTTTGCTTCTTTTTCGCTTTACCCGTCATATTAGGATCTTTTTTTTCACCTAAAGATTTGGATTTTCTCTTGAAGTCTTGTTTTTCTTTATTAGTTTTACCGCCGGTTCCTTTAATTTTTTTTCGATTTTTCCACCAATCTTGCAGTTCTCGTTCGGTAACCAACATGAACATATAGTACCCGCCCCTTGATTTTGAGATGGAGGTTGTAGTCATAGGTAGTCATTGAGTTTACCCATTTGTTTTTTTGCCACTGCTTGCCTAGGGCGTAAACAACAGATTCACCGGTAGGTTCACCTGTTATTTTTAAAGTATCAGACATCCTTCGGTGTTATGATTCTCTGCTAGCTGAGGCCTGCTGGTTGGAAGCTGGCGACCTCTGCAACTTGCCATTTCTGGCATATAAGATTACCTCTCCCTTTAACTTATTCGCCGTACCACCACCGCCGAGCGACAGCAAAATTCGGGTTTTTACTTAGTAATATCTAGGATTACATACATTAAGCTTTGTTTTGATGCCAAATACACTTACCTCTAACATTTTTGACGAACGTTGGTGCTTCATGTTGTTTATCAAGTAACGGATACACAGTCAATAGGCATGATGTCTCTGCTTCTCCAAAATTATTGCTAGCAACACATTTGTACGTGCCTGTATCACTAATGGTGGTAGTAGTGAATTGAATTGCGCCAACGCCAAGTTTTGAGTTGTTTTTTAATGTTTTCGTATATGATACTGGTATGTTATTTTTAAACCATTTGATAGTAGGCGATGGTCCAACACATGAGCATACCAATTTCACAGAACTTCCTTCAGCAACAGTCATGTTTTTCAATTGAGCTTCAAAAAATAATTTTTGCTTCAAGTCAAGTGGCTTAGGTTTTGTTAGCTCTACGGCCCTTGAATCAATGCTGTACAAAGTGGACAGCTTTTTACGCCATTCTCTTTTTTGTGGCTTTTTTCGAGCATTCTCATCTGGAACCTCCGCATTTTCTTCTACATCTTCAACTTGTACAAGTTCCTCGGTGAGTGCTGCGTTTAATGCTTCTTCAGTGATGGGTATAGATTGTTCTCTTGGTTGAGATTTTATGGATAAAATTGAAGCCGCTCGTGACACTGATCTTGAATGCATGGGCATATTAAATTCGTTAGTTTCATCACGCATTGATTTAGGGTCAGCGTGATAAATGCCAGCAACATGCTGAACATTTTCCTTCCCTTTGAATATCACTTGGTGTTTAACTTTTTCTTCACCAGCTACGTTTTTGGCTGTTATCACCCAATGGCCACCATCAAGTTTAACAGGATCATGAATACTGAAAAGGAAAAAAAACGTAATTTGTTGAACATTAGCATAATATCTTGCAAGGGCAACTTTAGCGTTTTGTCAGATCTTTTAAGTTACATTATTAACAATACTAAAGCAAATTAGGGGATAGAACCCAAAGAGTCTGAGTGATTTTATGATGTTTCACACAAAAGAGGGTTTTGCGATTGCTTGGTAATTCTACTTTTGATCCACGGCCGAATATTATTCGACTCAGCTCGACGAGTATGCAAATTATCAGTATATGTTTGTTTATTGTGTTTATCCGGGAGTTAAATTCGCTGTTCGCTGCATCTTTGCCCTACCAGAACCACTATGTATTACTCTAGGGGAAGATTGCGCACTCATCACTTCAAATCATCTCAGCACTATTCATTGTTTACTCACGGCTCGTTTCCCCCAATTTCACTGCAGCTTTGAGAGTATTTCTGCAATGGACCTGTTAAAGGAAAACCATGTTTTCTTCTCTCGACACATCTCTCCGAAATGTTTCTCTATCTTCAGAACGGGCATCTCCGTTGGCACTGCAGTGAATCTTGAATATTCGAAGACTACATGCACCGGCTTCTCTTCCCCAAGTTTAAATTCCGGACAGATCGGTGGCAATGCATGCCCAAACCTATGTAGGTACTTTCTGATGCAACTTCTTCCAGGCAGTAACTGTGGCAGGTAGAAGTTTACCTGTACTTCTCTTTTTCTTTCTGTCTGGATGATTTCTCTGCACTTCTTTTCCAAGAGTATCGAACAGAGCTTTTCAAATTATATCAATTGGATCATCGGAAAGAACCACCACTCTTGGTTTTGGCAGCAACACTAATTTCTTTGTTTTTCATCTGCCTGGAAAGTTACAATCGTCTGTACATCTCTGCAGGACATTCCTGATCATCTTTAGGAGTGCTTGAACCGGAGCTTCAAAACCACATTGGGAATCCTGTCCGGTACATCAGGCTTTGAAATTTCTATGAGTTCATTATATGAAATTTGAACCTCTTCAGCACTTTCCTTTGCCTATGGGGTCGGAGGCCACGAAGTCCACAAAGCCACGTGTCAAAAAGTTCTTCAACAATAAAATTCTTTTGGATTGGTTCCCTTAAAGTTGGTATCGGTTTGTTGTATCGTTTTGTCTTTTTGGTTCCCCCTATGTTGCTATCGTTCTGTTTTTGTTCCTCAATTGTTGTTTTTTTTTGTTTTTTATTTAAAGTTTCTATCTTATCTAAGAGAACGTCTATTAATCATGTCACGCAAAACGTGACTTTTGATAACCCCCCCTTGTCACGGTTTTTGTATGGGCCATCAAATGTTTTTGTATAGATTGTCACGCTTTCCCAAACTCCCCTTCCCCCTTACTGCGTGACATAATTAATGGACCTTCTATAATGCACATAAAAGAATTGCTAAATTTGGCAGAAGTTGATGGGATATTTCAAGAAAATTTAAACAAGATAACGCCTGAATCTAGTATGTTGTAAGCAAACTTGCAATAGCATGCATTGTAAAACAAACGGCTAAATGTTCTTTTTGTCATTCGATTACCCCCACCACCTGGTGATCGATCCAACAGCCAGTATTCAATAAATACAAGCAGCCTATATACTGTGAAAATTTGACAGCTCCATCAGTTTGTTTACAGCAGCTATGGTGATAACAGTGAAACAACTTCGGTTTATGGTTTATTCGTATGTTTTGCTCCATCCAGGCCTATAAATGTCGGCCATCGTGGCCCACTTTGTGTCGGCCGGATACGGTCGCGGAAACATCTAGAAGATTATGACACTTCTTGAGAAGGTAGAGTCTATCGAGCGGAAGCCTAGTTCTGGTCGTCCGACCGTTTTAAGCGACCGAAGGATTCGACATAAGCTCCAACGGAAGACGAAATGCAAGATGGTCACTTCTCTCCGTGCGTTGGGCCGGCCCAACGGTCAAAAAGTTTACGCTTCCTTTGGCGTGGCATCAAACGAAGGAAAATTGTACGCGACTGTTGAAATTATTTATTTTATTCTGTCAATCTATTTAAGTTCTTGCTCTCTGACGATTTAGCACGCAGGGTGCAAACATTTTCCATTTCATCATCTTCCGTTGAGTGGTTCACTGTGGCTTTCTCGCCATGGTCCGCCTGTTCATAGAAATTTAACCCTTTGCCTATGCTATATCGCATCTCCTGATGGTAGTGTATCCCTCCCACACTCTCATGCTTGCCATCAGCATTGGGCTATAGAAATTACGGATAACGGCCGTCCCTGTAAAAGGTGGGGATGGTACCTTCGTTAGCCAATTTGTCCTTCAGTTTAGCAAGAGCTTCCAGTAGTCTATACGTTTATGCGTTGCAACATATACAGTCCCATTCTTATGCCCAAGCACAGAAAACATCTTCCAAACATCTGGATTTGTCCCATCAACGCATCAGGAAGCCCATTCAGCATCCAATGAAACTGATCCTTTGTTAATATTGGTGCATAGCAACTGCATATGGGGACTGGTTTCTGCTAAACATATAATTTAATATATGCTGCAGACAATGATTCGGGATATGTTTTAATACTATTGCTATGAACATCTCAGCAAGTGAACACAAATCCTTCAATTCAAATTCGATTCCCTCCTTCAACTCGAAAATGGTCTAAGAAGATTTCCTCGACCACGCATTCTCTTCGATCTTGGGACTCAATATGAAAAGCACCCTCGATCTCTCCGACTTGGTAGCGATCGGCAGCCAATGCTCCTTACAGTCGGGTCGAACGCAATGTTGGATGTAGAAAAAAACCCTTGCCACAACCTGATGCTTTCTTGAATTATAGCGGTGTTGTATGCTACATTCAAACTTGCTTCGACTCAGTTACTCAACTGTGTGACTTTCTTTTTTTCTTTCTTAGCCTCTCAAACTTATTGCTTTCACAATTCTCTTATTGCTTGCTCTAAACTTAGTGGTCTAAATGCACTTCAGAGATATTAATTAAGATTCGATGTCAGATACCATTTGTTTGCATTAAGGCCTGTACTCGAAAAAAAATGCATCAAAAGTGATCGCCAAAACTTTACTTTAAGTCGGATTTTTTTGAAACTTTCAGGGAATAAACGTATACATATGGATTATGTTTCAACCAAATCACTTTATTCAATTTTTTTCCATCGCTGAAAGCCCGCACCTTTCCTCTAAGACCATTACATTTTGTGCAGTCGACCTTTTTGGTCACTTTCATCCATTCTTTCTTCAACTCCAGCTCGTTCTTAAACACCTTAGACGATTTTCGAACTTTGGCCTTCAATATGGCCAAAATCTTTCCACCGGACGAATATCTGCTAAATTTGGGGGGTTGGCGGTTTTTGGCACAAAAATAACATTATTGTCTCTGTACCAATCCAACGTCGATCGCGCGTAATGGCATGATGCCAGGTCTAGTCAAAATAATGCCTCGTCTCCGTGTGACCGCAGGAAGGACAACATACACTTCTGGAGGCTCTCAGTGCGGTAAATTTCGCTGCTGATGGTACTCGTTGTGATGTACGGTTTACTCAGTTTACCGCATTGGCATATGGCCTGCCATAGCAACTATTTTTTTGGCGAACTTGTCCACATTCTTCTTCATAATGTCTTCTGGAACATCAAACCGTGATTTAGAAACGTAGAACTCCAGCCCTGGTATCTGCTTTGCGTCTGCCTTGATGTAGGTTTCGTCATCCATAACAACACACATCGGTTTCGTTAACCAGCTTCCTTGCGCGGGATTTGGTACATTTGTTATCCCTGATCCTCAATAATGGTAAAATTGACTATAAAACTTTTCTTTGTGTGAGCAAACAATACGCATAAAAAGAGTATATTAATTTTACTGTGGATACACGGTAGAACGAATTAACCAAATTGTAGGGTAAGATATATTTTGTTAACCGTTTTTATCATCAGATGGTTCTGTTGGCAGCGCTACACGGGTCGTCTAACATGTGTATGTGGAAAAAGAAAGTGACTTGTTTTGATAATATAGTATACTTGATTATATACAATAAATACGGGTTTAGGAGGGAGCATCAGGGTATTATTTAACTGAAACTGGACGATGGTTTGATTGACTGCCTAGGATTGGTTTGATTGACTGCCTAGGAAAGGTTTGATTGAGTCTAGGAGGGAACGAGCAATGTCATTTTCTTTATCCTACCGATTCGCTTATGATGCTATGAGTTTTACTCCAACAGTTTCAGTGAGAGTGACGCGCCCATTTTAACAAGCCATCCTGTAGACAGCTTAATAAGTATTGCGAATTGGATTATTCGATTTGTTGGATCGTATCGTTGAGAGGAGATTATCAATTTTCTGTGGATTTCGCGTGAGTGTCTCTGCTTACGGGTCCACCCCTCCGTTTTGGCCCTGCATACAGCGATATTGTGAATTCAGATCGGTGGCTCAATTTGATCTTGCTATTAAGTGGAGCTGCATCCAAGCCAAGGGCATGAAGGGTTGGTGGCTACCATACATACATACATACATACATACATACATACATACATACATACATACATACATACATACATAAATACATACATACATACATACATACATACATACATACATACATACATACATACATACATACATACATACATACATACATACATACATACATACATACATACATACATACATACATACATACATACATACATACATACATACATACATACATACATACATACATACATACATACATACATACATACATACATACATACATACATACATACATACATACATACATACATACATACATACATACATACATACATACATACATACATACATACATACATACATACATACATACAGCAGCAGGGCCTTCAGCTTGGCAGAACCATGGTGATGGAAGTTAAAAAGAAGGTTGATGAGCTCTATGAGTTCATCAAAGGGAAAAATAACGTCCATCACAAGATCCGGGCGCTAGTGACGGGCATTAAATCCACAATGTTAGCGGTCGAACGTGAGCAGCAAGATTGGAGAAATAGGGCGGAAAAGGCCGAAAAAGAAGTGAAGGAAATGTCAGTAAACCATCGTGCGGGTGGTAAAAGAGATCGCGAAACACCAGGTGAGGAAGAAGTGTCCAAGAAACAAAAAGAAGACATCGGTGAAGTGGGGACAATGGAAGACAAGGGTAGTAAATGGCAAATCGTGCCACGGAAAAACGAAACGAAGGAAGAAAAAGAAGAAAAAGGAGGAAAAGAAAAAGGAAGAGAAGAAAAAAGAAAGAGCAGGAGATGGAAGAGGCTAGGAAGAAGAGGAGAGAAGAAAAAAGTGGCCCGGCAGAAATGGAAAGGAGATGCATTAGTTGTAGAAGTGAAGGGGGCAACAACACATGCTGAAATCCTCAGAAGAGTTAAAGACGATCCGGAACTAAGGGAGCTAGGAGCAAACGTGATAAAAACCAGGCGCACCCAGAAGGGGGACATGCTATTCGAATTAAAGAAAGATCCTTCGGTCAAAAGCGCAACGTTCAAGTCACTCGTCGAGAGGTCTCTTGGTGACGGTGCAAACGTTAGGGCCTTATCACGGGAGACGGTGGTTGAGTGCCGGGATCTGGATGAGGTAACAACAGTAGACGAAGTAAGAAGTGCGCTGCAGGTGCAAGGTGAACTAGGAGATGAGCCGATGACAATCCGGTTGAGAAAAAATACGGGGGCATGCAGACGGCGGCGATCCGTCTGGCTACAGCCTCTGCCAACAAACTGTTGGCGGTAGGTAAAGTAAAAGTTGGGTGGTCAGTATGTCCGCTAAAAGTCACCCTCGAGTCACAAAGAGATGGAACGATGCTATAAGGTGCATGGGATTCGGCCACCTGTCGAGAAACTGCGAGGGTCCTGACAGATCGGATCGGTGCCGAAGGTGCGGAGAGAAGGGTCATATCGCTAGTGACTGCAAGAAGCGACCTAGGTGCATGCTCTGTACAAACGAGGATGACAACGACCACATCACGGGAAGCTACAAATGCCCGGTGTATCAAAAAGTGCGGGCGAGCCAACAATGATCGAGATAATCCAGATAAATCTGAACCATTGCGACATCGCGCAGCAACTGTTGCAGCAGTCAACAACGGAAACCATGTGCGACGTTGCAATCATTGCAGAACCGTATCGAGTACCCTCGGAAAACGGCAGGTGGGTGGTAGATAGAGCAGGAATGGCTGCCATACATGTTATGGGTAGATATCCTATCCAAGAAGTGGTTTCGAGCACGCATGAAGGCTTCGTGATTGCCAAAATCAGCAGGTCTTTGTATGCAGTTGCTACGCACCACCTCGATGGACGGCGGAACAATACCACCAGATGTTGGATGAACTCACCGTACATTTGATCGGGCGGAGACCTGTCATCATCGCAGGAGACTTTAATGCTTGGGCAGAAGAGTGGGGTAGCAGATGTACCAACGCCCGTGGGTTCAGCCTTCTGGAAGCGCTAGTAAAGTTGGAGGTTCAGCTGGTCAATGAAGGCACCGTTAGCACTTTTCGCAGAGATGGTCGTGAGTCCATTATCGACGTTACTTTTTGCAGTCCGTCGCTGATGAGAAACATGTATTGGAGAGTGAGCGAGGAGTACACAAATGGCGATCATCAGGCGATCAGGTACACAATCGGCAAAGGGAACTCAGTTTCAGTACGACGGATGAATACGAACGAACGAAACTGGAGGACAAAGGTTCGATAGCGACCTTTTTACAGAAGCACTGCGTGTGGAAAGCACCCCTCGGACGCGGAAGAGCTGACAGCATGGCTGACTGCGGCATGTGACACCACCATGCCGAGGAAGACGAAGCCAAAAAACAAACGGCGCCCAGTATACTGGTGGAACAGAGGCAATCAGTAACCTTCGTGCTAGTTGTCTCAAAGCCAGAAAGCGAGTTCAGCGAGCAAAAACGGAAGCGGATAGAAGTGCGTAGGGTGGCATTCCGGGCGGCCAGAACCGCATTAAAACGAGAAGTACGGAGAAGCAAGTCCAGCTGTTTCCAGGAACTGTGCCAAGATGTCGATGCAAACCCCTGGGGCAACGCTTACCGAGTAGTTATGGCAAAGTTTAAGGGTCAAGCGACACCGGTTGAAGGATGCCCGGACAAGCTGAAGACGATCGTGGATGGTCTCTTCCCGCAGCACGACCCTACGGCATGGCCACCAACACCGTACGGCAATGAAGTGGCAGGAGCAACTGGTGGTACACGAGTCTTCAACGATGAGCTCTTGTCAGTGGCAAAAGGGCTGAAGGTGAACAAAGCTCCGGGTCGGATGGAATTCCCAACGTGGCATTGAAAGCGGCACTGCAGAGGTATCCCGACATTTTTAGGGTGTGTTGCAGAACTGTCTAGAAGAGGAGATTTCCAGACAGGTGGAAGATTCAGAAGCTGGTGCTACTACCAAAGCCGGAAAGACGCCAGGGGAACCAGCATCGTATCGACCCATATGCTTGTTGGATGTGCTTGGCAAGCTGTTGGAAAGATCATCCTAAACAGGTTGATGAAGTGCACGGAGAACGAGCATGGCTTGTCAACAAACCAATTCGGGTTCGGAAAGGAAAGTCAACGGTGGATGCAATTCGGATTGTCATCGACAGTGCGTATAAGGCACACAAGCAGCAGAGGAGAGGTAATCGATATTGTGCGGTGATAACGATAGACGTCAAGAATGCCTTTAATAGCGCTAGCTGGAAGCCATCGCCGAAGCGCTACACAGAATCAAGGTGCCTGACTATCTGTGCAAGATTTTGAGTAGCTACTTCAGAACCGGGTTTTGCTGTACGATACACAAATGGGCCAGAAGTCGACAAGGATCACGGCGGGAGTGCCACAAGGTTCCATCCTTGGACCGACGCTTTGGAACGCAATGTACAATGGTGTGTTAACATTGCAGTTGCCAACGGGAGTCAAGATCGTTGGTTTTGCAGACGATATTGTCCTGACAGTTTCAGGCGAGACGCTAGAGGAAGTGGAGATGTTGGCGACCGAAGCGATTGGCATGGTTGAGAACTGGATGCGCGAAGCTAAATTGCAGATAGCACACCACAAAACGGAGCTGCTAGTGGTCAGCAATTGCAAAGCGGTGAAACGGGCGGAAATCGTCGTTGGAGGGCATGTCATAGCCTCGAAGCGAGCACTGAAGTACTTAGGAGTGATGATCGACGACCGGCTGAACTTCAACAGCCACGTCGATTATGCCTGCGAAAAAGCGGCAAAGGCTATTAACGCAATAGGCCAGAATTATGCCGAATAGCTACGGACCTACAGTAGTAAGCGGCGTCTACCTAGCTAGCGTTTCCTCTTCAATACTGAGGTACGGTGGGCCAGCCTGGATCTCGGCGTTGGAAAGCAAGAAAAATCGTGCTAAACTAAACAGAACGCATCGTCTCATGGCCATGCGAGTTGCGAGCGCTTATAGGACCATCTCTTTGGAAGCAGTATGTGTTATCGCCGGAATGATTCCTATCGACATTATCCTGGTCGAGGACGGTGAGTGCTACACGAGGAAGGAAGCCAATGGTGTTCGGAAGATCATGCGAGCGGCATCGATGGCGAAATGGCGGCAGGAGTGGAACACGGCGAGAAATGGTAGGTGGACACACCGGCTTATACCGGTTCTGTCGTCTTGGACAAACAGGAAACATGGCGAAATTAACTTTCACTTGACACAGTTCCTGTCTGGTCATGGATGTTTCAGAAAGTATCTGCATCGGTTTGGACACGCAACGTCACCCGTCTGTCCAGCGTGTAGACACGTAGAAGAAACACCGGAGCACGTGATCTTCGATTGCCCAAGGTTTGAGGAAGTTCGGAGGGAGATGCCAGTACTTAATACGAGAGAACATCATCAAGGAAATGTGTCGAGAGGAGAGCACCTGGAATGCCGTTAATAGTGTAGTGACGCAAATTATGACTGAGCTGCAGCGCGAATGGAGGAAACATCAGCGGTCAAGCAGCGTCGGTGTCCCACGAGGGTGACTGTGAAGGAGGGCACGTTATGACGGCCGGCTACTCCATATCGGTACGCCTCGATGGGTGCATAAAACAGCACAAAATAATGGCGAAGTCGCAAAAGCCAAGACAACAGAGAGGTGCATGAGCACAGCCGCCCCCTGAAGTAGTCGCTTCATCGTGGTCCCGGGGAGACGGCAAAGAGATATAAGGAATGTTTTTTAGTGGTTGAGGCACAGAAGCAGAGTCCATTACCGCTTGAGTGAGTCCCACACAGTGCCAAATACACTACAGGCCAGGCTTTTGAAGCTTTTCAACCTTATATAAAAAAAAAAAAAAGAAAACATACATACATACATACATACATATATACATACATACATACATACATACATACATACATACATACATACATACATACATACATACATACATACATACATACATACATACATGCATACATACATACATACATACATACATACATACATACATACATACATACATACATACATACATACATACATACATACATACATACATACATACATACATACATACATACATACATACATACATACATACATACATACATACATACATACATACATACATACGTACATACATACATACATACATACATACATACATACATACATACATACATACATACATACATACATACATACATACATACATACATACATACATACATACATACATACATACATACATACATACATACATACATACATACATACATACATACATACATACATACATACATACATACATACATACATACATACATACATACATACATACATACATACGATAACCGGAGAGTCGCTGGAAGAAGTAGAAATGCTGGTGGCGGAGTCGACCGACGCAGTTGAAAACTGGATGAATGCAGTCAAGTTGCAGCTCGCTCACCACAAAACGGAAGTGATGCTGGTTAGCAACTGCCGAAAGATCCAGTGGATGCAGATTACCGTAGGAGGGCACGTCATACCGTCCGTGCGGGCTTTAAGACATCTAGGAGTGATGATCGACGACCGGTTGAATTTCAACACCCATGTAGACTATTCCTACGAAAAAGCGGCTAAAATGGTCAGTGCGCTTGCAAGGATCATGCCGAACATCGGTGGTCCGAAAGGCAGCAGTAGGCGACTTCTGGCTGCCGTATCATCCTCGATACTGCGGTACGGCGTTCCAGCATGGGGAGCCGCGCTCAAAACGAAACGTAACCGCAGGAAGTTGAACAGCGTGTTTCGTCTGATGGCAATTAGAGTCGCGAGTGCGTACAGAACCATCTCGTCGGAGGCAGTTTGCGTTATCGCCGGGATGATTCCAATCTGCGTAACCCTAGCAGAGGATATCGAATGCCATCAACGGAGAGGAACCAGTAATGTGAGGAAGACGGCGAGGCTAGACTCCATGGTCAAATGGCAGCAGGAGTGGGACAACGCGGAGAATGGAAGGTGGACCCACCGGCTCATCCCCAATGTGTCGACGTGGGTGAACAGGGAGCATGGAGAGGTGAACTTTTACCTCACACAGTTCCTGTCCGGGCACGGATGTTTTCGCCAATACCTGCACCGGTGTGGTCATGCGTCGTCACCTTTCTGCCCGGCGTGTGCCAACGTAGAGGAGACTCCAGAGCACGTGGTGTTCGACTGTCCGAGGTTTGCGGAATTGCGAAGGGGAATGCCTGCCCCAAGGCCGGATAATATCGCAGAGCGAATGTGCAACGAGGAAGACACGTGGAACGCGGTAAGCAGAGTTGTGACGCAAATACTGTCGGAGCTACAGCGTAAATGGAGGTGGGAGCAACAAACAAGCGCGGGTTCTGAGGAGTATCCAGCGCAGTGAGCAGTGTTCGGCTTCGGGTCGTCGTGGCGCCGGTGAACCGGAAGTCTTCTGCCAACCGAAATCGTCGGGCCGACCTCGGCACTCGAACAGCCAGCCTGCTGAAGAAAGAAGAAAGAAGAAGAAAGAGCTTCCGGGTATGTAGGGCACCGCCAGTGTGGACGTCATCTACCACCGGAACTGTCGGACCACCTCTACAACCTGAAGACGAAGTCGGCGCAATGCGCGTTAGCGTCCCCTGCGATAACCGCCGGTAGTCGGGGCACCATCAGTGCGGAAGTTTCCTTCACCGGAACTGGTGGACCACCCTCGACGCCGGGGGGAAGCAGGAGGATTCGAGAGATGGATACAACGTAGCAGCGGAACAGTGGATCATCCAGCCAGTCGGCGAACTAGCCTTAGCTAGGGGTCGAAATTTCAGAAGAAGTGCATGAGCACAGCCCCCCCCGAAGTAGTCGCAGCATTGTGGTCCCGGGGGGATCAAGGCAAGGAGGATAAGGGATCCGGACTTTCCGGGAGGCACATTTTTAGCAGGTCGGGCAGGAGCCCAACCCTGTTCGCCTGAACATTGTGTGGTGTCTCAGGTGTCTGTCACACAGATTTTTGATGGCCTTTCAACCCTTGTAAAAAAAAAAAAAAAAAAAAACATACATACATACATACATACATACATACATACATACATACATACATACATACATACATACATACATACATACATACATACATACATACAGCGATTCCACGGGAAAAAATAGAGTTGAAAAAAAAGTTGTCCGATTTTGCTCAAAATCACTTGGTGTATTCTTCATCAAAAATAATAAGACCTGTATTTTTTGATTTTTTTATTAGGGTGACCATGTTTGATATAGAGTCACCAGAAAAATCGACATTTTTCGAAATTTTTTATTTAAAAAAAATCATAACTTCTGAAAACTGGTTCGATTTTCGTTGTTTTTATATAAATTGAAAGATTATTACTTGTTGTTTTTAGTTAAAATATTGATCAAAATAATTAATGTACTTAAATTTGCTAGAATGGTCAATATATTTATTTTTTATGATTTTCAAAATGTTGGACCACAACGACTATTTATTTTTATATTTTTTTATAAAAATTCAAACATTTTTACATAACATATCAAAAAATCTCAAATGTTCATCGAGCCGTTTTTGAGTTAAATTTTTTGAAAATTTCAAGTTTTTTGCCTATACACACATGGAATGAGTATCATTTTCCATCACTTCAAAATAACTGCGGGAATCATTTCATTGAAGTTATCAAACTTATTCCTAATAAATTCATGATAGTTTTATTTGTGAAGTAATGTACTCATCAAAATTAGGGGAGGCTTGTCACATGTAAGAACTATAAATCAGCCTCAAATTGTTTAAAAGCAGAGACCAACATTGCTAGGGTTTACTCAGCCATGGTTTACGCTATAACTGGAGCCACAATGGTCCGTTAGCGTCCAAATTCAGCATGAGTGCTTATAAGGATTGCAGGGACACTCATGCCAAATTTGAGTTGTAGCGTAAACCACGACTGAGTACACTTAGCTCATATTTTGAATTATTCCACTTTAGGGTTATTTTGAGTGAACCGAACCGAAACTAGAATACAAAAGTTTTTAGAGTGTAGAACATTTTTTCTCAAATTTTGTCAATTTTGAAGTCCAAAAAACACAATTTCTCCGACGAATGCAATCTACGTTGAAATTCTTTGTGTAATGATAGCTTTCCATTGGTATTATTTAAAATTTGGCTACCAGCGCTGTCTGAGAGAATCTTGGGAGGTCGGAATTGGCCACAGGGTCCGGATTGGACCAGGCTTCGCTATATTGAGGAATTGGAGCTCAAAAAAGCTTTAGACTACAAGCAAGCGTTTCCACAGATTACCTCCAATTAAAACTCAGCATATAATTTGATTATTTAATTATTTTCATTTTTCATAATTGATCCAAAAAAAAAACATAGCAAAATTCTTACAATTTAACGCACTTTTCTTCATCTGAAAACGAAAACCGTTTCACGATAATGTGATTTTCATTTTGTGGCTTAAGGTAATGAAACGATTGTGTCACAGAGATTTGTTTTACACGAGTATAACGGATCTTTATTTTCTTTTCCATTGCATTGTAATCTTTTTCCGAGAAAAACTCGGAACATATTCTGGAACCTACTTTAGAAACAGCCCAAGAGTAAAGTTCGTATGCAGTTGTAATATGATGGCCTTGTAAACTTCCTTTGAAGCGTTTCGCCTTAGAACGACTCTTAAAGCGTCACAAGGCCCTTTTCCATGGCAAATGGCAAAAAAGTTCCACTCTGCATTAAGACCGAAGTCCTTGTACATGTGGCACAATTTGAAAGCAGTCATCTTATTTCTGTATTGACTGCCTTCATTAGAAAAAAAATGGATATTTTTCAGGTGAAGTAGCTTTTTTTTAATGAAATTCACACAATTTGTTACAAACAGCCGAACGGCAACATGGTTATGTTTAGTAAATTCTGCCATTGCTATGATGCTTGAAAGCTTTAAATTTTGTGCTTCATCCTTATAATATATGGCAAAAGGATGGATTGTGCATTGAGCGTTTGCCCAATTAAAACCTTGTATTGCGCCCAGAATAACAAAAGAGTAATTTTCAGAGAAGACAGCAATTATAATGCTGTCAGTTGCTTCCAAATAAATTTTAAGTTGTTTCAAGTAGTTACCTTGTTGCTCTGCAATAAAATTATGCGGAGATAATTCGCTTAATTTTTCTAAAAATGTTTCCACAAACTCTTCTGCATCCATTCGCATTGAATTTAGATGACAACGATCTGAATGCTTCTATTGTTTAAAGTCTAAGGAATCGATGTTTTCAAGAAAATTCATCAGGTCATTCCCCAGTGTCTGCGTACCCGGGCAATGATCACAGATTTTCAACCAACATTTCTCTGTAGGATTTTCACAGAGTAATTTAAAAAACAAGTCAAGATACGTTTTGAAATGGTTAGGAATAAGTTTCTTAACCTTAAGGGTTTTAAACAATAATTTTACATTCTGATGATAAATGCATACGCAGACAGTTTCGTTGCACTTGAACCAGGCAGAAATACAATTTTTTTGAGCTACTAACAATGCTGCTT
>JASCZW010006530.1:0-92004 GCA_034211315.2 Aedes japonicus
GGAACCGTGCCTCGAAGGAAATACTGCTTCTGGAAATCATCCCCAGAGGACAGATGGGAACGAGTCCTACGAATGCTCTGGCGCCCTGAACACTTATAGTTTTCTATAGATCTGGCAAGCCAGCTGCTAGCCTACTCCATCCAACGAGGACAACGACTAACAAAGCGCATGGCTTGGGATGGTAGCACCGTACCTTATTCACGGACCTTTGAAGGAATTGAAGTGTGACAGTATGGACGCTTTACAAGTAGATTCGTTGGTAAAGCTACTATGTGGCATAGCCAAACCGCATATCCCACGTTGCTATTTCTCAGCAAATCAAAAATTTTATCGAATGCCAGTGCGAGAAATTATGGTTGTGCAGTGTATTTTCGTATAACAGACGACTTGCGTTGGGATGTCGTCATCATAATGCACTAGAACAATAGTACGAGCAAATACAGTTTTCCACCGCTTTGACATGGAGGCAGTGTGTGAAAAACTGACAGCCCTGAAATGAGTGCGAAAATCAACAGCATTCAATTCTTGGTCTTTGCTGAACACACGAATTGCTAACAAAGAGAAGAGGCAATGAACGAACGAACACAAGTGCATTCGGTCCTCCAACGGTGACTCGCACCGAGTGTCTTCATTCGCACAGGATGCTACCGACACATTTTTCTAGCACAGATCTCCGGTTCAATCAACAAACAAAAAGCGAGAGAGCATCACAAAACACAATAATCGCAAACATTCTGACTGAATGTGTTCTTGCTACTACCGAATTTTGGCTCTTCTGAAATTCAGTTTCCTTGCACCGAATCGGCGAATGACGAGATGGATGTTGGATAAACTCACGGGATACTGCTTATTGAATTTGAATTTTTCGCACCCTGTATGGAGGTCCGTAGACAGTTCAAGTTCCAGTGAGGATGTTCCGCTATTATGTACTTGTTCCAATGGATCGCCCTCACACTAAACTTCAGAGGATTTAAGCCAGGAGAGCTAGGTGACTACATCATGTTTACCAACTTTGACAAATTTCTTTGACGCGTGGGCAGGGGCTCCGTCTTGCTGGAACACAGTATCTCGCATCCTTGCGGCAAAACACGATTCTTAAGAATTCGTAAGTACTCATCTGTGGTACTGCACGGTCGGTTCGAGCTTCGCTACTCAAACAGCTCTGTGCCACAAATCTCTTGGACCGCAGTGACCTTGAGATATTTGCAAGAGATGAACGAGCTTTCTGATCGCCTTGACGCGGGTTGTACGAAATCGGATAAAGACGTGAAGATTACATCTGGATAACTCAGATGTTACCTGGAGCATTTCTCCTTCGTTCAACGGAATTGTCACCGTTCTCTTCCCGGTCGGATGATGACCTAAATATCGCCAAACGTTTTTTTCTCTTTGTATATCGCCAAACGTTGATATCCCGACTTTCGGATGAGTTCAATCGTTCGGCAGGAGCGTGCATTCCCTCCGGAAAGGATGTAAAGACAATGTGGTCTGAAGGAAACAGGAAACAGTAAACGAGACAGAACGTGCCACTTCTACAAGAAGTCTGGCCATATCAAACGGATTTGCAGGAAGTGTGTGGTACTCGTGGAAACAGAGCTGTACAAACAAGCAAGGGCAGCCGAGAAAAGAGTTCACAAGCAGTAGTCATTGAGTCATTCATCAGTATGATGAAGAAGTCCCTACTGAGGTAGCTAACGCGTATGGAAATTAAACGAAACTGTCAATGGTGTGCGGAGAAAAGTAGTGCCATCTTCCGTGATGTGCAACGACCGTGAAGGTAACTTGCTAACAGACAAAACTATGGTGGCTGCCAGGTGCAGAGAACACTTCGAGATTTTTCAAACACGGTTGCGAGCAGCTGCACGAAATACTTCACCGTACTCTGTTAAAGATATTGGAAGAAGAATAACTACCTTCTAGCTGGCTGAGGGCCTCTATTTGCCCCCTGTACAAAAAAGAAGCACAGACTGGAGTGCACAGAGATTCTACATAGATGGAGCTTGGGGAGTAGCTTTACATCTTCAATCACTCGTTAATTGTATTTATAGATCAGTACCAGTCCTCACGGTCTTTGGGGAGGGGGCAAGGGCTGATTAGTTTGACAATCGTTGGTTAGAGACCGTGTTTACCTCTGCATCTCCACAAGTATCAAGGAAAGGATAGATTTGTGTTAGTGAGGCAGGTTACTTATAGATCATGGATTCACTGTGGTAAGTGATACGATCAATGAAAGCGCACTAAACTGCTTTCAATCTAGTGGTGTAGAAAGAGGCACGTGACAAATAGTAAGGAAGGGGACAGGGCCTGGGATAGAACTCCCGATTATCTGTTCACTAAGCAGAACGTGTAACCACTGACCTACCCGGCCACGTCCAAAATAATGTCACGTATTCTGTTTAACAGAATAAGACCGCTGGACCTCCTTCGTCTGCAAATACCGAGCTGGTTTTCGAGAGGGCCCATCAACGACGGATAAAATGTTTACCCTGTGACATATCCTTGATAAATTCCGGGAGTACACTTGCAGACTCACTACAGGGAGTCTGCAAATTATCCGCACAGAGATTGTCAGCATGCCTAAACGCATCCAAGCGGATTAAACTAAGCATACATACATAGTTTAACATCTTGACCCATCTTTATACGCAGTAAGTTTGGTACAGTTGTGATTTCTAATTCATTCAAAATTAAGCCGAATGAGTTGCGCGCAGGTGTAATTGAACTTTTTTGAAAAGGAAATACTATTTCAGATTGCAAAGACCCCGAATATGGCAAACTCTACAGTAAGTGACGTAATAAAACGGTACCAACAAGGCACCGTTCGGACTTAACAAATGCGCGAGATTATTCGGCGACTAATCAAGCGAAATTCTTCGATTTCCATCCGAAAGTTGGTGAAAATCACTGAAAATTTCAAATCTTTCGTTGGAACCATAGTTTATGACGATTTGAAGCTTCAGTCATACACTGAACCAAATAATCTTACGAATTTCATAAGGTTCAACTTATGAACGATGCTTTGGAATTTCATAAGGCTGAATTATGAATGGATTTTGTTCCACTCGACGTTGTCGTTGTACGCCTTAAGCTTTCCATATTACATGTGTTGCTATATACTTGTGGGCAAGTCACTGGACCCATATCCTCAACGTCCAAGGTTCGAATCGAGGTTGCTCCATATTTTTATTTTTTCAACATCATTTTATTTCATAAGATATATTTATGAGATTCATACTGGTTTCTTATAGCAAATCTTATGAATATCGATAGTTTATTTCGCTGAGTGTATAAATTGTGCAAGAATCACTACTTGAATCACACCATGAAAGTAAACCGGTTGAGAGAAGCTAAGGTTTCCCTAAACCGCTTATCCGAGGGTCGCTATCGGTCAGTGCTGTTCACCGATGAAAAAGTGTTCACAATAGAGCAGCATCACCACCACCGAAATGATCGGCAGTTGTTTCTTGCTGCTTTGCGTCACTGTGAGATAAGATTAGATTAGGAAGAAGCTGCAGCCAGATTTTGTACAGAACCAAATGAGTGGAGTTAAGCGTAAGGTGCGAGCGTACGGTTATTGTATTGAAGTTGAATGAACTAAATATACCAAAAGCTCACACCCTAGCAAAGTACAATAACAAACCGATATCAATTAAGTAACAAGTTTTGTTATCTCAGATATCGTTTTGAACTCACCTTTATCGCATAACAAATTTAGTTATCAGCATTGACAAATTTTGTTATCTTCTGTTATCAATTTTTAAAGACGATTTTTTGACGAACGTTACTGAATTTCACCAGGATACGGACGAATGCTGAATATTACCAGCATGTGATGGATATGAAATTGAGCTTCTCACCAGACGACTTCAGTTATAAGTGTATGAATTTGATTTCATGTTGATAACAATTTGGAATTATCTCAAGAAATTTGTTCATATCACAAAATTTGTTATAAAAATTAACTCGATGATAATAAAACGAGTTTGTATTGTGACATACAAAGAATATTAATTTGTTATCACTTTTCTTATTTTGGCTGTTTATTCAGCCTAAATGATAACATATTTAGTAATCAAACACTGATAATCTGATATACTTGTTATCTATTTGGTATAAACCTGCATGATAACGGGTTTCCTCCATGCCGAGTGAACGCCCCACAACAACGTGGTTGCTTCGCGCCGACAGCAGCAGGCTACAGGCCATGCTGCAGGTGGCAGTGTTGTTAGGAAAAACAGTTCAATGAGCCGTTCGTTTGGATTGTAATCAGTTTTAGCTCAATAACTTTTTCTACAATCGTCGGATCGCTTTGCAGTCTTCAAAGAAAAGTTTCTTTGGAAAATTTCCAAGAAGAAAATTTGGTTCACTTATTTTTAGATGGCAACGGGTCACCTCGCCAGATTATTCAATGTAAAAGTAAGTTTTCCCATATAAAATCCTATGTAAAATTAAAACCTCGAGAGCAAAAATATAGTTTCACCGATCGAGCTGAAATTTTGCACAGTTATTATGGGACCCAAAAGGCTTCCAAAAATTATTAGGGAACTAGAATTTGAATTTTGACACAGCCTAATGTACAGTCTTTAGAGTACACCATTTTAAATAAATTTATCAAAATTTCCACATTTGTTTGAAGTAAAGTAAATAATGGGTTATGAAAATACGGACAAGTCCTGAATTCTGGTTACAGTTCAGTAATCTTTAAGGTAATGAGTCTGCCTTCGTTATGCTGAAAGTGACAACCGTAAAATCAGTTTATAAGTTCTCATTGTTGGTGTTAACAATATTCGAACCCATTTTCCAAAACATACCTTTTCTTCGTGCCCCCCAGTGTACGCCTATGAGTTGTTTTCACGATCACTCGGATCCCACCAAATCCGCACATCCAACAGTGACGATGCGAGGAAAACTCGATAAATGTTTTAATGGATACCTCTCGAGAGCGTGGCATTATTATCGTATCATAGCATTATGATGGGTTCACGCATTCGAATACAGATTTGTTGCGTAAATTTCAAAATCGACATTTCCATTTCACGTGTGCCTCTCGGGAAATCGAAATTCAAGTGCTCCAGATCAACAACAACGCCACCCCGTTTAAAATATTTTATCGGGAGCACAGGGCGTGTGATCCGGGTTTGGATCAAAACAGTTCTTTTACGTTTTGCCTAGTAAGCCACAACAATCAAATTCCGCGAAAAATATGATCCGTTTTCACGAATCGTTGAGGCACGTGTGTTGAACTGTAAGTTGCAAAAGTTCTGAGCAATGGTTTAATCGCATTAGCAGATGGCGCTAGTACGGCAGTGGTTGATGAATCCATCGATCGTTTCCATTCGGTTTTGATAAATAAAATCGCCAACTCCATCCAACCAACAGCGTGCATTTGTGTGGTATTCGTTGTTTGATGGATGGAAAGCTGAAACCGAAAAACGTGTACATTGCCACTTTTCTGCTGATTTGTTTATATTTGGTCTAAGGTGAGGTTACCGCACGTCCACGGGTGCGCGATTGTTGTTCAGAACGTTGAATTATTGATGGAAGTATCATGCATATAGAGCAACATCTTTATAGATCGTGAAATCAAAAATTCCAATCGTCGTAAACGTTAATTTATTATTCATACACGCTTTGGAATGAGACGTGACATCTGCAACCCGACAAACGGATGCTCGTTTTACCTCTCGTACACATCCATGCGCATATAGTGATGATGTTAACTTACTCAGACAATGACTGGCGAGAGCCAAGAGAAATTGTTTGTTCGGGCAAACAGAAGCTGGTACGTGTGAGCAGTATGGCCAATTGACCAATTAACCCGAGGAGCAAATTAAGTAAAATCGAAAGAAATGTGTCGGTCGATGACGCCTTAATAGAAACGAAGAATAACGACACCTTTGATGATGTGCTCCTCTGGATATTGGCTTCATCCGGCGGGAGTCCTTCCTGGAAGTGAGTGGTTTCCGGAATCAAAGGTCTATATTAAAAACGAGGACGGATAACCTGTTTCACATCGTTCGATGATTTTTTTGGGGTCATGTATGTGGGTCGATGGTGGTGTTCGGGTGGTTGAAATAATCCAAGTCGCCAAATTTAAACATCACCAGACAAACCACTTTGTTTCGCCTACGTAGATTCAGACGAAAAGTACACATCGCAGAGAGCTACGATAGTTCTATCATAAGACAACATTATTCGTTGGTGTTAAAAGTTTAATTGGATTTACGGATTGAGAGTACAGGGATTTATTTTTGGAAAAGGATCCTAGAATAGATGGATTTTGAAAATTGCGAATTTTGAACTACAAATGCCAACCAGAAAATTACTATCATCTACAGTGCTGGACAAAATGAATCACAATTGTTCTTGTGTTTTACTTCATATTTCGTTTAAAAACTTGAGGCAAAGTTTTAGTATTTTTATGATAAAATTTTGAAGGCATACCATGTATAGGATTTAACATGACTTTCTTAATAATAGAATGCTAAGTGTAAAAGTAACATTTCAACTTGGACAAAGTAAATCACATACCTGATTTGTTTCTACAATGACCTTAGTATGACCTTAGCTTTCAATACCATTTTCAATCGTCGCATGCTTTCAACAAGATTTTTGAGGTATTCCGAGTCGTCCAATGCTGCTTCTTGAACGAGAAGTTGAACAGCTCGCGCAAAGGCTACGTACCATAAGCCGATATGTGCAGAGACCTGGAAGGCAACATTTTCACAGAAGAGTGTGAGGTGACCTGACCCCAACCCTTCAGGAAGTTGAGGAGGAACTTGGTCGATTGAAAAAACAACAAAGCTGCTAGAGTTGACCAACTCCCAAGCGAGCTATTAAAATACGGTGGTGAAGCGCTGGCCAGGGTGCTGCACTGGGTAATTGCAAGATTTTGAAGGAGGAATGTATACTGGAGAATTGGATGGAAGGAATAGTGTGTCCCATCTATAAAAGGGCTGGATTGCCGCAATTATGGTGCAACCACCCTACTGAGCGCCGCCTACAAGTTGCCCTTCCAAATCTTTTGTCGCCGCCTATCACCAATTGCAAAGGATTCCGTGGGGCAATACCAAGCGGGATTCATGGGTGCCCGCGCTACTGCGGAGCAGATTTTCGCGATTCGGCAAGTGCTGCAGAAATGTCGCGAATACAACGCCCACACATCATCTTTTCATCGATTTCAAATCAGCTTATGATACTATCGATCGAGGCCTGCTATGGCAGATTATGCACGAATATAAATTTCCGGAAAAACTGACGCGGTTGGCCAAAGCAACGATGGATCGAATGATGTATGTCGTCCGAGTCTCGAGTCCCTTCAAATCTCGGAGAGGGTTACGGCAAGGTGAAGATTGTCGTGTTTGTTGGTTAAGGCACGAGTGGGTGGGTGGAACCGACGGGTACAAGAAGAAGAAGCGCGCAACGAGCAAGGTGGGTCGGATCGATCAAGTAGAAGGCGACCTGCGGACTCTCCGCAGACATCGAGGCTGGCGTTTCACGGACCACTATGAGACGATAGTGTAGTTACCTGCGCTAATTGTTAACCACAATTACCTCCGTCTTTAGATAAACTAGAGTGAGTAGCCGATAACTCAACCTCTTCCATAGATTCGCCATAGAACTCGAGCGTGATGTCGTCCGCGAAACCGACAATCTTAACCACCACCGGGAACTTTAGTCTTAGCACTTCGTCGTACATTGTATTCCAAAAAACCTGGCCTAGGATAGAACCTTACCGACGTTCTGAGGTGATTTAGACACGTTGTAGACCCCATTCTGGAAGTAATTTTCAAGAAACCTGTTCCCAGGAATCCGAAAGCGCTGGAACGAGTGGCTTCTCAACTGGTGCTATTAAATCTGTTCCTAACGTAAAGGGTAATCACTGCACAATAGTGGGCGCCTGCCTCTTCCATCTTTGCCATCCACCGCTGACTTGACCTTTTCCAAACTGGGTACTTGACAGACCGCCTGTACCTTCCGTGTACTTCGACAACCTTTTGGGGATTATCCTCTCAAGCACCTTACCCGTCTTTGGCAGTAATTCAAGATTCTGTCGCTTCCAGATATCTGGAATGACGGTTTCTTTCAGATAGGTTCCACCGTCATTGCAGCGTTATGATCTAGAACACTGGAACGCTGGTCGTGGGATAAATCTACGACGGCGGGAATCCAAGGATTTGGGTTATGGCGTTGAAAGAGTCTCCCAATGGCCATATCTAGCAACTCTGACAATTGCTCAGTTGGCGCAGACCCACCCTTGGTCTTAGCATGGGAAAGAAAACTCATTCACGCGCTTGACCTCCACCGATATAAAATAGCAATGCTTGGTTGCTTACAGAATAGTGAACTTGTGTGATGTTTCCTATCAAAAGATTCTACACGAATCCTTGAAAACGAACATTGTTGGAAGAAGAAGTGAGCAAAATAGAATCATACGAAACAAGATTTCACCTAGATGTTATATCGAGCATTGCTTGCCACTGAACGCAAGCAATTTAAATTCACCGAATAAGATTCATTTGACTGAGTGAATGCAATCAGCTGAAATGATCAGAGCAGAGATACGGCTTAAAATGACATTTTAGATCATTGTTTGAAATGTTAAATTATGTTTAAGGTATGATTTAAAGAAATTAGTATGATTTAATGAATCTCGCTCAGCTGAATCAAACTGAATGCATTCGTTAACGATTCAGTCATTATAACATTACCTGATACACAATACCCCTTACATGTTCTTGGTTCATGGTTGCTCCCTTCAACGCCGTGGGCTCCAGCTGGTCTAACCATATTGCTCGTTGCGTCCCTCGTCGTCTTGTGCCAACCGGATTCCCATCGAACTTTCGAATTTTCGCACGATAGTTGTCCTGCATTTTCGCAACATGAATTCGTCCAGATTTGGCCACCTCACGAAGACTGGGTTCATCAGCAAGGATTCACGCGGGCTCGTGATTCATCCTCCAGCCTCCAGACTCCGTTCTCCAGCTCTACGCCAAAACGGTTCTTAACTCCCTTCGCTTAAAAATTCGAATGTTCGTAAGTCCTCCTCGAGCAATTTCCACGTCTCATGCTCGTACCCAAGCAACACAAAACGTTTTAACCAATTTGCAACAAATGTGTTGCTAGAGTAGATAACAATCGGTTTTATTTAAGTTTTATTGAAGATACACTTCGTACGAGTCTGTTTGACCGCTCATGGTAGGCACGACTTCCACTGATCCTCCGGATCTCATGGTTGTTATCTTTGTCCGCCGTGAACCAAGATACACAAATTCGACGAACAACTCGAACTAATCGCCGTCGATCGTTACACTGCTGCCTAAAGCCGGGCTCTATCGTGCTCGGTTCCGCATGCCAGCATGTACTTCGTTTTGAGCACATTTATCTTCAACCCAATATTCACTGCTTCGCGCTTTGGTCTGGTGTAGTATTCTGCCACCGCCTCAAATGTTCTGCCGGCAATGTCCACGTCATCGGCAAGCAGATACATTGACTGGATCTCTTGAAAATCGTGCACGTCTCATAACACCTTCAAGAGTAATTCGATCATTAGCGCAGGTTTGGCACGCAATCAGTGCCACTCGATGCTACGCTTTTGCAGCGTTCCACCGCGCCCTCTGCATCCTCCGTCTTACATAGAGGCAGGTTCTACGGAGTTCGGCGATCAACTCTGTCCACCAGTACGCCAACAACCTCCCGTCTTTAGATTTGAACATCCTGGGCAAGGTTGCATCGCTCCACAAGAAATAGTAACGCAACGCGTTGATCAACGCTCAAAACCGGCATATTGCTCGCATTCCGCTCCCGTTCAAGTGCCTCCACGAATACTTCGTTATCAAAGTATGATGTTCTTCATCAGCGGGCAAATAGAGTGGTTCTCCAGTAACTCGATAGCCCAGGGCTGAATAACGTCACGTCGATGGTCGACTCCGCTCCATTTCGCTGTGATAGGTACTTTTGGTACCGACGTTAACCAGTTCTACTTTGAGCGTAGCCAGGGCCTCTAACAGAGCCCTGTTAGAAAATTTTAACAATTTTTTCGGTAAAAATTGACATATCGGCATTGTCAATAGTTTGACCAGCACGGATCGTGTAGAAATGGTCACCCGGAAGCGTCTTATAATCAATGTTCACGTACTCCAAATCCATAATTACGCCAGCAATTTTCATACAGCAGTTTATCGTAAAATTTACGGGTGCCTTGGTTTGACCGATCCTGCTTGTTGTTCACTTCGTGTTGGCTTCTTCTTCTTGAAAATGCTTAGTTCACTTCGTATCTTTGCTCGGTTGACGTTACTCTTCAAAGTTCCCAGCTTTTCGGCTACATGTCGAACGGAAGTACCGGAAGTAACGGAACGGGCG
Organism: Aedes japonicus; assembly: GCA_034211315.2. Classification (NCBI taxonomy): domain Eukaryota; kingdom Metazoa; phylum Arthropoda; class Insecta; order Diptera; family Culicidae; genus Aedes; species Aedes japonicus. Next base: position 10,363 of record JASCZW010006530.1, read on the forward strand.
AAAGCATGCGTGATTTTCTGGTCCAGGTTTTGCTCCACAAGGCCCGCTTTGCATCCAGATTATTTCTTCCTAATTGCGTTACGAACTGCTCCGATGCTCACACCTTCCATTTTCGCCAACTGACTCAGCGAAACGTTGGGAAAATTGCACCATTTGTGCACGAACTGTTTGCGCTTTTGCGCTGAAAAATAAATGCACCGGTTCTTGAGACACATTAAGGCCTGTACTCGAAATAAATGCACCAGACAAAAGTGTTCGCCAAAAATTTATTGGATGTGGATGTTTCAGCATAATTACTTTATTCAATTTCCTTTCCATCGCTGAAAGCCCGCACCTTTCCCTTAAGACCCCTCATTATATTTTGTGCAATGGTGGAGCCGACCTTTTTGGTCATTTTCATCCATTCTTTCTTCATCTCCAGCTCGTTCTTAAACACCTTGGACGATTTTCGAACTTTGGCCTTCATTATGGCCCAACATCTTTCCACCGGACGAATCTCTGCGTGATTCAGGGGTTAGCGGTTTTGGTACAAAAACAACGTTATTGTCTATGTATCAATCCAACGTCGATCGCGTAATGGCATGATGCCTGGTCCGGCCAAAATAATGTTTCGCCTCCGTGGGACCGCAGAAAGGGCAACAGACGCTTCTGGAGGCACTCGGTGCGGTAAATTTCGCTGTTGATGGTACCCGTTGTGATGTACGGTTTACTCAGTTTATCGCATTGGCATATGGCCTGCCAGAGCAAGTATTTTTTGGCGAATTTGTCCACTTTTTTCTTCCGAAAAATCAAACCGTGTTTTGGCAACGTAGAACTCCAGCGCCGGTATCTGCTTTGCGTCTGACTTGGTGTAGGTTTCGTCATCCATAACCACACACATCGGTTTCGTTAACCACTCTCGATACAGCTTCCTTGCGCGATATTTGGCCGCCGTGTTTTGTTGATCACGCCGGTTCAGTGTCTTGCGGACCTTGATACACAAACAAGCCCAGCTCGTTTCATGGCTTGCTGAACGAACCAGGCGGAGCGCTTTGCCTTCAAAGCCGCGTCGCGAATCGAAAGGTACGGATTACACTTGAAATAAACCAACACCTTCCGGCCCTTCACAGGATCAACTGTCTTCGATTTTCTTCCACTTCCAGCCAGACGCTTGGTCGTCTGGGACTCCTTAAACGATTTTACCCCCCGAGACACAGTTATGTGGGTGATTCCCAGTTGTCTTCCGACCAATCTCATGGTCGCAGTAGGATTTTCCATGACGGCGCGCAAAATTCTCCGGCGATTTTATTCTTGTTTCGATGACATCTCAATAACCACTGAACCGATTATTATGATTTTGCACATGTAAACAATTCACTCCAAATTAGTTATACCCAGATTTTCATCAATTTTTACGCAAAAAATACACACGGATAAAAATGGTGCATTTTTTTCTAGTACAGGCCTTAGTACAGGCCATCGGATTGATTTCCGTTCCCGCTGAATTAATGTCATTTCACAGCGACGAAAGAGGAACTCATTACGAGTGTTTTCTGAAACATCGTCCAGAATTATGAGAACCACAATTGGTTGAGTGCACGTGTGATATTGGCAGCGAAGATGTCGAGAATTGAATCTCGTAATCTGTTATCGATTGCGAATGAAGGATAAAAAATTGAGGTAAAAAACAAGTCTGGCTGAAAGTTACTTTTGAAAAAGAAATCATGAACGCTCGGAATTATTCGAATCATAAAATCGGTTAAAGCGGAACAAAGTTAGCCGGGTCAGCTAGTAGAGTTATAGATTGAAATGTAAACAATGATACGCAGCTTAAACGTTTAAACCTGTTTAAACGTCAGCTGAAAGCAACAATGGCGCTGAAAAATCGTGGTTAGACTTTCTGAGATACCCTATAGTACACAGAAACAAAAACGTTCCGAAAAATGAAAACAGACCGTGAACTAGTTCACGTTTTCAGGATTTTCCGAAACGTCACAGGGAACGTTTGACCACCGATTGAAAAAAAAAAAAGAAGGGAATTAGACAAAAACATCCTCGCAGGAGTGCTAGAGACGACCAAACGCTTCTGTTCGGGATATTGCAAAAAGCTAACATTGACCAATAGTTTTGAGCAAAAGGTCAATCATCGGGTTGACTACGTATGTTCAAAGTCCAGAAGGCAATAAATCGTAACGACCAGCAGAATGTGGCAGCAAAATTACGGGCACGCAAGATTTATACCCAAATGCTGTCGAAAAAGTCATGAGTCATGCCACTACTCAAAACAAATGCTACAACGCCACTGCCGCTCGCACTGCCAAGCCAATTGAATCTACGCGCAGCGCTCAACGGCCCCCCTACGAGGGGCTTCTTGAAATGGCGCTCTCGCTGTACACCGAGCGAGTTCAGGCACGCGACACGAAATCAAAGTTCCGGAAAAGCAGCAAAAAATAAGCAATAAGATAACGGTGGTAAGCAGAAAGTCAAAGTTTAATAATCAGTGAAGTAACGAAAAAACACGCGAACAAGTGCTTAAAGGGTGAAAGCTAGATATAACCGGTCCAGAACTTCGAAATTACTTTGGAACCAAGTTTCCCTTACTCACCTTAGCCTTCAAGGCGAAGTAGTCGATATTGTGGTTGGGTCGTCGCTTTTCTTTGGTGTGAAGATGTTCCTCTCTTTCTGCCAAACGTTGCTGCAGAATTCGAACCGTTTCGTGGCATGCGACTAGTTCCCGTTCGTGCGCTGCCTGGAGGGTTTTGAGCTAAGGAAAAGGGAAAATGAATCGTATGTGACGATATAGACATATTCTTTTCTACTTACATCCTGAAGTCTCTTGTCGTGCAACGTCTTATAGTCTGCCTCCAGCAGTTTGATCTTCAAATGTGCATCTTTCAAAGCACTGGCGTCCGATGCCACTCCGTCTGCATAATGGGCAGGATCGTAAGTCTTACCTTTTCCCGTGGAAGAAGCTGTAGACGAAGTTCCGGATCGTCCCTCGGGTTTAAGATTTCCATCCCGTTCCTTCTGTAACTTCTTGATGGTCTTCTTGCAGTCTTCTACTTCCCGGGTCAATCGCTGAACCGCTTTCTCCTTGATGGCCAAGTCCACGCGCATTCCCCGAATGGTCGCCAGAAGGTGGGCATCCTCTCGGCTCTGGATCTGCGAGTCGGACAATGAATTGGGAATTTTTCCACCGGCACTGGCCGATGTAGCTCGCTTTGGACCGGTCGATTGATTTCGTCCCGCACCCGTTCCGGTCAGCCTGCTATCGGTCTGCACTGAAATGGACCTAGTTTTAATACACTCCTTCTCGGAAAAGTCTTCGGTTTGCGTAAAGCTGCTGCTGGTAGCGTTGGCGGTTGCGTTAACCTTCGAAAACGAAGCCGCCGCATGGCTGGTGATACTCGACAGTTCGTCCATCTGGCGGATGATTTTTTCGTTCAGCTTGGAGTTGATGTCCTGCAAACTAAGCACCTGCATCTCCAGATCGGCAATGTGGGTCTCGTACTTGGACTGCACCGAGTTGAAGCGGGCCTGTACGTTCGCCAGAATACCTTGCGCCTTGGCGTCCTGCTCCTTGGCGTCCGCTTCCAGCTGGGCAATGCGCTGCTCTAGCAAACGGCGTGTTTGCGAACTTTCCTCCGTTGGTTTGCTGTTGGTGTTTTTGCTGGCAACTGAAAGGGACAACATTTGAATTGCATTTAGTTTGATTTGAAAATTTCGTGGGAGAAGATGCATACCAATCAAAGCAGACACCGAGTCCGGGTGTTTTCGCATCAGTATCCGTTCCATCTCACGACACTGCCGCTGCAGATCCTGAATGGTTTTGGTGTCCTTCTCGTTAAGCTCTTGGTATCGTTTCTTCTCGCGTCGGGACTCCTCCAGCTCCGATTGTAGGATCTTCTGCAGTTCCAGGGCAGCATCTCGGTCACTCCGAGCTGATTGCAGTTCAGATCTGAAATTTTAATTTCATACAAACGAACCTGATTCCCTAACACAGACTTCATTGTCAAAATCCAAACTACGTACCTCAGAACGTTGGCACATTCGGTAAGATGCTGAACATCCAGCTTCAGCTTGTCACTTTCCTCTTGAATGGTACCGTGGTTATCCCTCAGCGCCCGATGCACCTGCGACAGCGTATCGTACTGAATCTTCAAGCTCTCGTACCGCTCCTCTGTATCCTTGAGTTTCTCCTCCAGCTTGGAAATGCTTTCTTCCAGTTCCCGTTCCTTGGCCCAGGTGACGAGTGAATCCGGAGCCGTCCGGGTCGGCGAGGGTGCAGTCGACTTGTCACAGAAGGTCTTTTCCCGTACCAACGTTGGGGCCGGAGAGGGACTCTTCTGGTCCCGGGATGCCTCGTTCAACGTCAGATTATAGATTTCCTCCAGATCTCTAATCCGCGATTGACTCAGCAGCAGTTGGTTCTCTTTGTCTGCTTCGATGGAACGGCGGGGAAACTGCGAGTGGGTTGGCGTTGCGGACGAAGCCCGGCTGATGCTGTTCCGTTTCTTTGGCGTCGATGATTTAGCCGGAGTTGAGGGAGTACCGGACGACGAAGGCTTCCCGCTGGTGCTCTTTTTGGTACGCATTTCTGCAGTTGGTTGCGTGGGAGTCGGGAGTGTGTAGGTCTGATCGGAGAACGGACGCTGGCCACACTGACTGTCCGGTTCCTCGCCGGCCGTGCTGATGGTGAAGCTTCGTCGACGAATGAAGTCCTTTGCTGGAGGTTCGCGATCCTCGTGGTGGAAGATTTGCTGGAAAGAGATATTTTTAGCGGGAATATTTTAGATATTTTAGTAAGTCGTGTGTTATTTGAGACGCAGTTTGGTCTACAGAAAAAATAGTTTCTGCGAATGTGACTTAGACGATTACAATTTTAGGATAATTACATTACAATTATTACAGTTTTGACCATCATGGTTAAGTGACATTAAACAACTTTTCTATTCTCTGCACTTTATTCCTGAAAGAAGAAATCTTCGGGTAAGTACTAGTGAAGGATAAGACACATCTGGTTTAGAAAGATTTCTAATTCATTTAAAGCCTGTCCACGTTAAATTTTGGACTCCAAAATAATAGCAGCAAAAAATGGACACATAATTCAACAGAATCGATTATTTATTTCACAATAGAGAGTTTTATCTTCATTAGAAACAGTTGATAAAGATGTTGATACTTCTTTCTGTAACATTCTCGAACATTCTATGGTACACCCGATATCAGGTTCCGTACGGCATCCTCAGATACGACCGCCGTGACGATTCTCCATCATCTCTTGAAATCATCGGTACCGTTTGCTTTATTCTTATTTTCGAAGAGTTTCCGCTTAAATAGAGCCCAATACTTCTCTATTGGGCGAAGTTCTGGACAGTTTGGTGGATTGGCTATTTTTGGCACGAATTTGACCTCTTGAATCTTATACTATTCCAGGACGGATTTCGCATGGTGACAAAAGGACAAAAACAGAGCAGGAGAGTCGTGGCTTCTGAAAAACGGTAGCAACAGCTTTTGCAGACATTTTTTCTCGTACTACACTTCCTTATTGATAGTGCCGGTAGAGACGAAACTTTGCGATTTTCGACCACAACTACATATGGCCTGGCAAATCCAATACTTCTTCGGGAATTTGTCGTCCATTATGATACAAGAAAAAGTTTGCAAAAAATTTGTGTCAAGCACCTTAGCACGACTTTTTGCAGTGAAATGTTGCTTGACATTACGGTTGGGCACTTTTTTCACTTTGTACGCCTTCAGTCCTTGCCTCTGCATCACTTTTTGTAAGTATGATTTTGACTTCTCAATTTTGCGAGCCACTTTTCGCACAGAATGCTTGGGATTTTTCTCAATAATGGCTACCACCTTCTTATCCATTTGACGGGATCATACTTTACGATTTGTTCCATTTCCAACCTTCCGATCTACAGTTAAGCGCAGGTCAAATGATTTGCAAAGACAAAACACGGTACTTTGCGGTAGTTTTGGATCGCATACCGATCCACCGCCATTCGTATAAAATGCGTTTGTGCACTTCCACTTGATTCGACGCCATTTTACTGAAAGTAACAAGAATGTAAACATGTTCTACCACGAAATAAAGTGTTCGAGATTTAACGTGGACAGGCTTTAGTTGGCGGCGTTAGTGAGCAAACATCTTTTTAAACCTCTGAATCTCAAGAACCAGAGCTAGAGAGATGGATTCTTCGAAAAATCTCCTGAGACGATTATATTTTACCTTGCTCAGTGGCCATTTTGATCAGGAATCCATTAATTAGAAGGCACTGATGAGCAAGACAGTTTTTGGCCTGCTGTATTCTAAGAACGTTATGACCTGGATGAATGGAAATTTTAGAAAAAATTGTCGTAAATACTAAGGGAATTGGAATTACTAAAGGATGTCGATTAAAGAAATGAGAATAAAAAAAAAACAATAGACCAGAAAGGGACCATCAGTGAAACTTTGTTCACACTCATTTGTTTCATACATATAGTTAACTTTAGTCTTCAAACTGTGCTTAGTAAATATGTTATTGGAAGATGGCCGTTGGACGGCTGCCACATGAAATTTCCAAATGCAGCTTTAGATTCTGTGGGTGAGTTGCTTGGTTCTCGTGGCCATCCAATTATCCTTGTATAACATGGAGCTCAAAGTCCCCCAAAAATCCTCGATGGCACCGATCCACTGGCGCAGAATTGGAAATACTACAAACGATGTATTTTGACTCTCCAGGAACGTAGACTTGTTTTTTAACCGTAGTTTCGTGATGTCTTGTCAGACTAAAACAAGTAGTGTTTTCATCCGACAGATATTTTCAAGAAAATGGCATAAGGCCTGTTAATTTAATAATGTGTTTCAATAGTTTATTTTCGAACATATTCATTAATTTCTATTGAATAAATCAAGATGATTGTAAATGTAGGAAACTTCAAGTAACTTTGAAGATTTCTTGCTTATTTCTGAAGAATTCTCTAGCCTTACTTCTGATACCTTCCATTAGGTTTTGAACAACTTTCACCGTAACTTTTAGCATAGCCGTAGACCACATTTCTTCGAACTGGCCAACGAAACTAGCTTCTCTTCCACCTTTCTGGATATGCCGTTGAAAACCTCACAGTATCTTCCAATTGGTCGTAATTCAGGTCAGTTTTAGTGGATGTTGCCGTCTTTCGACAAAACTGTTTTTTTTTCACTTTTGAGGAGTTTCAAAGTAGCATTAATTGCTAGATTCCGTCAAAACAATGCACAGTGAGCAAAAATGGACCCAATTTCCATTAATTTAGACCGCGCAGGGTAGGAGTTCTAAACAATAGCTTATCTTGTAGGAAAAAAGGCAGGGTGTTAGTCTTTTTAGGGTTGACCACAGTAAGTGCCCATTTTGCCCGTTTGTCCCCTCATGTTGCATGCAAACTAGAATTATTACCCAAAAATTCAAAATGCCACGACAGGGTTATTTTACCCGATTTCCCCTCATAATTTAGTCAACTCATATACAATGTTGTTTTGAATATCGGCGTCAGTAATATTACTCTCACTTTTACTTTACTAATGTAAAATAGTCCGTAAAATCGAATGATAATGACATTGAATACTCATATACCTTGAGATTTTGAAGATCGGCGCCAGTCATACCACTCTCACTGGAACTTTATTTATGTAAAAATGTTCGGAAAATCGAATGGCGATGGTCTTGTTTAGAGTTGACTTCAGAAAATGATAAATTCTACATAATTTAGTCAACTCATATACCATATATTTTGAAGATCGGCGCCAGTAATATTACTCTCACTTGCACTGTACTTATGTAAAAATGTTCGGAAAATTGATTGGTAATCGGGTAAAATGGACCATTTCCTGCGGTCAACCCTAAACGAAACCATCATTATTCGATTCTCCGGACATTTACTGGATTCTTACTGGTTATATTACTGCGCCGATCTTCGACACCGCATGTTATATGAGTTTATTCAAGTATGAGGGAAAATTGGGTAAAATGGACCAATTCCTGGCATCCGATCAGAGTAAAATTTGTTCCCTTTTATTTTCCAGGTTTTTCTGCAAATTTACAATGAACTTGGGTTTTATATTGTGGCACCGAGTTGAGTATTTGGGTAATAATTCTAGTTTGCATCCAAAATGAGGGGAAAAACGGGCAAAATGGGACACTTACTGTGGTCAACCCTATAAGACAAACACAATTCGATTCCCCCGCATTTTTTTTTCCATAACATAAGATTTTTGCCCGCTTTACAATGGGGTAACACTATGCCTTTGGTAGATACGTAGAAGTTGTTTTTAATGCACTTCTTCCAGTAATCCTCACCGTTGATTCTGCCTGTTGTGAAATACGAAGAACTCTTTATGCCACAAGAGCAAATCGCCTGCCATATCAACACCTTCTTTTCAAACCTTTCGGTTCTAATGTACCGTACGTCATCAGGTTCAGCCTCCTACAGCACAGCATTATAAAATTGGGGTCTGGAAATGTAATGGTGTACGTTAACACTGATAGGCAAAATAAAGTGCCCACCTCATCGTTTTTTCAATTTCTCTCATTTACTTGGTTCAAATTAAAGTAAACACACTGTATTTTTTTTTATTATCTTATTTTTTATATTCTTTTTATGTTTCACTTATGGAATACTGCAAAAAAAAGAGGTTTAATTAAAGAAAAAAAAATCAATTTGTATTGAAAAAACCCGCATTAATCCACCGATGGTGAGACTGAACCCTTCTTACATTTCATCAGAATTACGAACTCAAATGTGGCCAATATTGTACTGGATACACATTTTCATCAGAAATTTCAGGAAGATCCAAGAATATTCGATATGTCATACATTCAGTTTTTAGAATGAACTTTTTGTCAATCCTGGACGGATTGTTCATCGATGTGATTAAAATATTACCATTATTAATCTTTAATGATCTGTTTATGTTATTTATATAGAAGGGGAAATAACATAAATATTAGAAATTTCATACAATTAGTCCATAGAATGCATTATAAGACAATCCTATGTGTCAATTTTGATTATCGATATGGATTCAAGATCCTTAATAAGTACATATTCGTTGAAAATAGTAAATGGAGACTTTGTGTAATTTTCGAATATACTCGTTGCAGTTGAAAACCAGCCACTCGAGCCAATCGATGCTGCTCTAATTCTATACAGTAGCATAGTGTGGCTAGTCCGCTGTATGTGCTATACAACGCTCCAAATACGACACAATAGAATGCAAGCGGCATCGATTGGTGTGATTGGTCTTGTTCGGTTTTGCACTGCAACGAGTATATTGTCATCTCACAATTATGTGCTCTCAGGTTTTGTTTTGGTTTTGGAAGAATTATCCAATCATAATGAAATTTTGACCAGCTATTTGGAGATATCATAGCTTTGATTTGGCACCAACAAAACTAAAATCGGTACACAAATAGCTCAGTATGTAATCGGAGACTAAACTGTTTGATTACTATTATAATAGGCCTTCAAGTACTGTTTCGTTCATATCTTCGTAACGAAATGTCCGAATGAAAAAAAATCAATAGCGTTCTATGGGAATGTTGTAGCTTCCATTTGCCGTCAACAGAACTGAAATCGGTTCACAGATGGCTGAGAAACCGATGTGACATTATTTGTAATGCACACACACACATACACACATACACATACACACACATACATACACACAGACATGTGCTCAGTTCGTCGAGCTGAGTCGAATGGTATATGACACTCGGCCCTGTGGGCCTCGGATAAAAAGTCGAGTTTTCAAGCGATCTTAATACCCTTCTATTGATGTAAGAAGGGTAAAAAGACAGTGACAAAATAAAGTGCCCACTTCATTTAGGCTACAGAAAACATAAATTAAAGTAAAATAAAAGCATTTCAATAATTGATGTGTCCTCCTTTGGCCTTCAGGACCTCCTGCAGGCGCTTCGACATGCTCTCGACCAGGTTCTTTAGGTGCTGTGGAACTAGCTCTTCCCAGGCGCGCTCCAGGGCTTCAAAATAGTTATTTTAATTGGTAACACCAGTTTTGTCAACCCTGGCATCGAAAATCGCCCACAAATTCTCGATGGGATTGAGGTCCGGGCTTTGTAGAGGCCATTCTAGCGGTTTGATCCGACAAGACCGGAAGAAAGACTTGGTCTTCTTGGCAGTATGCTTCGGGTCGTTGTCCTGCTGGAATACGAACTTCTCTTCAAGGCCCGTCTGGATCAGTGAAACCTCCAGATGTGGCGCTCCTGAAGCTCCTCTCCCGATCTGCACCAAACACGAACCCGCCGCTTTCGGTTAAACAGCTCGAATTTTGATTCGTCCGTCCAGAAAACCGTTTTCCAGAACTCTAGGGGCTTATCAGCATGCTCCTTAGCAAACTTAAGCCGTTTGGCTTTGTTTGCCTTGCTGATAAATGGGCGCTTCCGGCAAAGTTTGCTATTCAATCCCTCTGCTACGAGACGGCGACGAACAGTTCGACCGGAAACTGATAACTGAAGGATTTCCTGGATCTCGCGGATAGTTACCTTCGGGTTCTTCTTGACTTTTTTCCGCTTCCTGCCTCTGCCAGGGCGATCCACCACTGATCCAAACGTTTTAAGCTTCAGAAGAATTTTGCCAACCGCCGCCTTACTGATACTTCTTAGCGACAGCCCGGTGCGATTCACCGTTTTGCACATCACGAACGACCAATTTTCGGATACACAAGGGAATTGCTTTTGAAAGCACTGCGTTCTCCATTTTTTTCAAATTGAATCAAATGCGATCACGTATACAAATGCACCAGGTTGAGCCGTTTGCTTCAAAACATGTCAAAATATCAAAACATAAACAATCGAGGGGTCTTCCAATGGAAACTTATCGAAAACATATCGATTTTTGAAGTGGGCACTTTATTTTGTCACTGTTTTTTTTTTCAACACAAATTGATTTTTTTTTCTTTAAGTAAAACTCTTTTTTTCAGTATTCCATAAGTGAAACTTAAAAAGAATATAAAAATTAAATAAGAAAAAAATTACACTGTGTTTACTTTAATTTGAACCAAGTAAATGAGAGAAATTGAAAAAACGAAGAGGTGGGCACTTTATTTTGCCTATCAGTGTACGTTTCGTCCATCAAAGTGCATCGGTTTTATTTCCGATTATGTTTTCTGAGCATTCGTCCTAGACCGCTTTGTTAGATTCTTGTCATGTATCAGTGCATCAAACAAATTTTTTTCTTCTATCGGTGTATTTCTTATTCACATTTCACTAATAAAAGCACATAGGTCAATGTAAACCACATAGAGCAATAATAAATATCAAGCTGAACAATGCATTAGGTCCTAAGTAACATGGAGAGATTTTCTTCGTCGACTTTTTCTTTCGTTAATAGTTCGTCTATTAAAAGATTTGCTGATGACCTTGTACACCGATAGGCAAAATGAAGTGCCCACCTCATCATTTTTTTAAATTTTTCTTATATTTTGGTTCAAAGTAAAGTTAACACACTTTAGGCGTTTTGATATTTAATTTTTCATATTCATAGTTCGATTTAAGGAACTATAAAAATCAATGTATTGAAAAAAAAGTGACAAGAAAGTGCTCACTTTAAAAATCGATATGTTTTCAATAAGTTAAGCGCAAAACGGATACAGGAACGGACACCAAGGTAATGCGCAAAGTCAAGAAAATCCCAGAAGTAACTGTAACGCGAGATCCAGGAAACCTTCAGCTATCAGTTTTTGGTCGTTGTAGAGACGATGGAAGCGCCAGAAGAGCTGGCTTGGGTATGACAGGTCCTTATGATCAGCAAGGAATGGGAGGGAAGTGTTGATTAGATGTATATTTAAGAACACACTACCTTCATAGACATCTGGAGTTGAAAGTTGGATGGGATTGTGCAGGAGGCTTTCCTTGGCGAGAAAGCAAGTGTATATTGGTATATATAGGTCGTTGGGAGTGACGGAGCTAATAAAGTTAATGCACTCCTTTGTTGTCCGCTTTTTTAGCCGGAACACAGGCGTTTCCTACTTGTAGTCAGGCTCTTCTTTCGGTTGGGACATGAGCACTAACTCCAGCCCTAGCCTTTTATGACTTATGGTTATAGCGCCATTATTCGCTTTCTGAAAAGAGAAGAAGAACGCACTAACACAAAGTCATACGCTCACAAACACACCCACATACCGTTCAAATTTTGACTTTATACTTGATAGCATAGCATAGCATAGCATTAGACATTTGCACATAGCTCGGAGAAAGCACCAAGATGAGTCTATCAACTTTCACTCGACATTTCGCCAAAAATGTTGATTGTCGTAGACCCACTTCTCTCTGCTTATCACGTTTTACAACCGTTCAAAAAATTGACAATTGTCATTGACGAAAGTGCTGGAAACAACCCTCATAGTCGTCAAGAGATACTAAATTAGCGAGTTTCAATATTTTTGGAGTGGTTGTACATGTTCAATATAGTAATTTAAACCAAGATGAGATGAGAGAAATTAAAAAAAAATGATGAGGTTGGCACTTTATTTTGCCTATTATCCTACTGTGTGTTGAAAATACTTGAACATGTTTTTGGAAAGCCGTAAACGGCCATCAATTTTACTCAATTTTTCACTCATAAATGTAACTGAGATTGACAAGTCGACATATTGTTTACCAAGTAACACGCGTCTCTTTTTCTTTTCTCTCTGTTTTTCGCATATCACAACGGGTCATGGGCAGGGTTGCCACATTTTTTTCATGGTCAATCTGTATTTTCACATCCAAAAATCTTTTTTATCTGTATCCGGCTGATGAAAATCTGTAAAAAAATCTGTATTGTTCATTTAACTACTGTTTGGTAACTATAAATTAGAAGAAAAATTAGTAATCTCCATTTAATTCCAACTACCTTTGCTTATCTTCGACAGATACGCGTATTTCGTCTACAATGTGCAGACTTCTTCAGTGTCTCGTACTAATAACTCGACTGTTTGGTGCCCGTGCACTAGTTGAAAAATAACTTTGTGTGCATGGCATTTGAACCACGTATTTTTCGTGATTGAAATATTCGTCGTACTTATTTTACCATACTTCATCATTTTACCTTATTTCATCATTGGTTTTTGTTTAAACATTAGCAGTGATGGAAGCTCATCCTCGATCGAGTGTCTAATGCCTTGTTCAGACTACAGAGTTGTAATATGATACAAGACTATCTTGATGACGTTTTTTGTGTTGATAATTTTTTATAACACCCTTGCATTATGTTACAACTGCGTAGTCTGAACAAGGCATAATTTACCACAGAAAATTGACTTAAAATATACGCTCTAATGAATACTTTACGAAAAAAAACGATGCCAATAACTTACTTTTTTTTTCTTTTTTGAAATGTTTTCATATTAAAAAATGTCTAGCCTAAATAACGGGCGCAGCAAAAAAATTTTAAATTAATTTTGACAGTTAAAAAAGTTTAGTTTCCAAAAGTTTCAAGTAATCATATAGTAGTAAGCACCAACAAGTAGTTTCTTCGAAATAAATCTCGATTAGAAATGTCTTGCTGCTTTTATGTCAATTTTGAAGCTCCAAGCTAACATATTAAAGATCAACCGAATAGGAACGGTAATATGAGTTAATCTGAGCTGAAGCTTACCATTCTTTCATTTATTCTAATAATCACAAAATTCTGTAAAAAAAATAGTACAGAAGTTGAATTGTGAACGAAAACTTTACAGATTCTCCTGTGAAATCAAAATATTTTACGAAAAGGTCGGTGTAAACAAACAAGATCACGGGTAGTGTGGTGAAATGACATTTTTTACCATATTACTGTGATTTTCACAAAACTTTTGTCAATGTAATTGACAGTTCCATGAATCTTATTATTTATGCAGAAGAAAAAAAAACACTCGCTGGTAAATCAACCAAATATTTTCTATATTTTCTTCTTATGCAAAATAAATCGTTGTTCAAAATAGATCGTTGATTTTATTGTTCTAATCAAACTGATTTTTATTGTTTTATGTAATCATTTTATTAACTACACGTTGCAAACTGTGTGTTAGTGCTCGTAAGAATGCATGTGGAGCAATGCTCGTTTTGCCAAGGTTTTTGACTTGTTTTGGACATGCGGAAACAGGCATGGGCAAACTTAGGCAATACTATCATAATCGTATCAGAGTAAGTATGTTTTGTAAAAATAAAGGCTTTGGGAAAAATCTTTGTCCTGTTAGCAGGGTTTTTTTGACGTCGGGCTACGACCTTGTTTTCTATACTGGGGTACAATTTAAAACAAAATCAATTGTTCTGTAAAAGTGGTCGAGTATTGAGCGTTAATACCTCAATCGTTTCTCCAAAGATTATCAAAAATTTTGCACCAATCGATCGGAAATATTAGTACACATCAATGGAAAATATTGTTCATTTTAGGCCACATATAATTGAAAAATTCATAAATATTAAGCCTTGTCTAGTAAAGAAGTTTAAGTGCAGTAAACGTACTTCCCCATGGTGTAGAATATTAAATCAAACAATTTTGCATTGTACAATCAAAATAGTTTACATTTAGTAGCATAGTCCCACGTCATCAATTCGAACAACCCAATGGAGCTATACCATAGACTAACTCTAAGACCAGTAGGTCCCATACAAAAATCGTTTTTTCTTGGCTCAGTCAGTACTAGCACATCGGTCCCAAGCTTAATAATGCGCCCCTCATAATGAACTCACACGAACACTCTCAATAATTCTGTCAAAATAACACAGCAAATCAAAACAAAAGCGCAAATCCGTACAGCTAGGTGCTGGCTTCAAGGTGTAATTCGGACCAAGGGGTTCTACAACAGTAAACTAATTTCAAATCGCTAGTTGCATATTGATTGTTGGCTATACGTTCTAGACTTTTGATTGTTATTTTTTGTATTCTCCCCAGCGCGGGAGTAACGATCTTTGATGAAGTTAGCAGAAGCAGATAATTTCTCATCTCCATGCGAAGCGCTAGGAGTGGACAGTAATTTTATTGCTAGAACAAATAGACATGAAGAGAAAGTGTATTGATAGTTCCGTATAGCGTAACGGCAGGCTTTGAATTTGAAAGATACAAGATTGAAAACGAGCGGAGGGCATTTGAACGGTAGTATACGATCAGGCACATAACCCTTTGTCATAATACCCCATGCAGCATAGACAAGGGGGGAAGTCCCTCTGGGGAAATCCCTGGAGTAATAGTTTTATTGGTCCACATGTGTCCAATCACAGCGCCATTTTAAAACTTTCGAGGTATCCTTTAGTACAGATCGAAACTCAACAATTCTGACTTGCATACACTATAAATAGTAGAATAAAAAACATAAAGGTGGTTGGAATATGAATCAAAGAGAAAGTAATCAAAGAGAGTATCTCACTGTTAGATTCGCCCTAATGACAAAAAAAGCCCTACCATTATTTTCCAACGGGTTATATTATCACCGTCCTTTTCATGACGGTCAATTGACTTTAGCAGTAAAAGAGTATTTGTTTGAGTAAAATTTTCATAATTTAACCTATGCCACCATTGAATAGCATAACCCAAAAAGAAAGGCGTCACTAAAATATGAAGCAAAATGTATAAGAGGGGACTGGTTAAAGTAAAATAATAGTTCAGCGCCAACATAAAACTTGGGCGAATCTACTTTTGTAAAGAATGGCTTTCGTAGTTATTTTCTCTTGAACAAATACAAATTAAGCACAAATACCTCTTCTTCAAGGAAGAGGAGCTTCATCTCTATCCGCTGATATATTCATTTTGATGGAATTGTATTCTACTTTCGATAAATTAGTAAACGAAGTGTTTGATTATAAAAGAAGTTACGCCCTAATCAAATGTTGGCGCTGAATTTTTTCATTGGATCTTCTTACTTTTCTAATGCTTTTATATTCTGTGGGCCTAAAACAAGAGAGTGATAAGTGTCATTGTCCAGTTTAACTGGTTACTTACTCTTCTTTACATTTTTTAAAAAAAATTCTATGCGATTTCACAGATTTTTAGGTGATTCGAGAAATTGTTAACCAAACGTTCAAGTGTTGAGATATCGCTGAAAAATTACCGAAAATCTGTAACATATGCCAAGTGTAAAAGTAAAACTATATTTTGTGAATGCTGGTAATATAATTTTGTTTTCGAGTGAGCAACGTACAAAGCTCAGGTGGTATTTCATTTTGTAAACTCTGGTAGGTAGAAATCAAAATTTGTGAAGAATAATATAAGTTCAATTTATGTTTATAATATAAATTTTATGTTTGTACTTGTTTTTTATACTATACAAGAATCGATAGCTTATGCATTGTCAAAAACATTGTCTAAAACCAAACCATTGAATCAAATTATTCGAATCAGACATGAAAAAATATGACACATACCAGATAATTCATGAGATGAATGCTGTCCACCGAAGTTATTTGGATTGACTTCCGCAAATTGTTCATCCTTATGTCATCATTTAAAACCAGCGATCGACGAATTTCTGGTGGTTTGATGAAGTCATTCTGTAGGATTGTTCAAAGTAGTGCATCGACCAGATATCTACAATGTGACATAACGTAAAGTATAAGTAGATATTAGTATAGATGCTATCTACCGATGGTGACTGAAGTGATGTAGTTGGAAAACAGAATAAAAAGGTTTCGATGAAGATTTGGAATCACAGATTGAAAATAAATGCTATCCATCGAGGTGAGCTTGATTCTGGACTGCGTAGTGAACGTACATCCGGTGAGTCGTTTATTCAAGTTGTTCCGATCGATCTTTTTATAACAAAAATCTGTAATTGCCAGAAGTAGGAACTTCGATTAGATATTTAACCAGAGAAAAGTAGAACGTACCTGTTGATAAATTTTGTCCGACTAGTCGTCCTCCCTTGGCTCGATGCCTGTGAAATGCACGTCACATCAGTATGTTAATGCATTTTATGGTTCCGTGGGTCCGATGAAGATATGGAATTACATATTGAAAATGAATGCTATCCATCGAGGTGAGCTTGGTCCTGGCCTCCGTAGTGAACGTAGTCGTTTTTTCAAGTGGTTGTCGTCTTGATTGATCTTAACAAAAATCTGTAAACATAGGTAGGAACTTCGATTAGATGTTTAACCAGAGAAAAGTAGAACGTACCTGTAGATAAACGTAGTATCGACTAGTCGTACTTCCGGTGAGTCGTTTTTTTTAGTGGTAATCGTTCGGATCGATCTTTTTGATCAAAAATCTGTAATCCTTGCTTG
This sequence comes from Aedes japonicus, assembly GCA_034211315.2. NCBI lineage: Eukaryota > Metazoa > Arthropoda > Insecta > Diptera > Culicidae > Aedes > Aedes japonicus. The sequence goes on from JASCZW010006530.1 coordinate 27,564, forward strand.
CGAAGTGAACGAACATCCGGTGAGTCGTTTTTTCTAGTGGTTGTCGTTCCGATCGATCTTTTATTAACAAAAATCTGTAAATGCCAAAAATAGGAACTTCGATTAGATGTTTAACCAGAGAAAAGTAGAACGTACCTGTAGATAAATTTAGTCCGACTAGTCGTACTTCCGGTAAGTCGTTTTTTTAGTGGTAATCGTTCGGATCGATCTTTTTGATCAAAAATCTGTAATCCTTGCTTGCGAAGTGAACGAACATCCGGTGAGTCGTTTTTTCAAGTGGTTGTCGTTCCGATTGATCTTAACAAAAATCTGTAAATGCTAGAGTAGGAACTTCGATTAGATGTTTAACCAGAGAAAAGTAGAACGTACCTGTAGATAAATTTAGTCCGACTAGTCGTACTTCCGGTGAGTCGTTTTTAGTGGTAACCGTTCGGATCGATCTTTTGATCAAAAATCTGTAATCCCTTGCTTGCGAAGTGAACGAACATCCGGTGAGTCGTTTTTCTAAGTGGTTGTCGTTCCGATCGATCTTTATTAACAAAAATCTGTAAATGCCAAAAATAGGAACTTCGATTAGATGTTTAGCCAGAGAAAAGTAGAACGTACCTGTTGATCAATTTTGTCCGACTAGTCGTCCTTGCGGTTGGAACTTCGGATATAAGGGTCGATGCCTTTGAAATGGTCGTCACATTATGAGTTGATATGAATGTTTTGAGTTGTTATGAATATTGCGTTGATTAATTTTTTTTAACTTTTCTCTCTACTCACGAACAAATGAATGGTGTTTTCAATGATTATATGTGATGAGGATACATTGATTTATTGTACTTTGATTTAAATTCTTTAGAAAATGTCATTGCATCTGCTCCGCCTTTGCACCGGATCAGGCATTTTGCTCGTAAAATAGAATCTAATGTGTTTGTATTGAGCCGATTTCTCACTTTGGTCTTATTAAGATTATACTGTGAAAAAACGCGCTCAACCGCAGCAGATGAATGAGGGATCACCAAGAAGTTGGCAACGAAAATTCGGAGCACTGGGAATGCCAGCTTCCCATCTGCTCTTCGAGAGTTTAATATTTTTCGCCATCGCGTTTCGGTATTGTCGTGCTGTTCCAAACTGATTTCTCCTCTGATAACAGCCAATCTCATCTGTTTATATTGATTTTCGAGTTCTTGTTGGTCTCCGTCCTTGAAAAAATGTGGAAATTTCTCGAGAACCTGACTAAGGTCTTTTAATTTGGTCAGATTTCGGGGGTCGACAAGAGCTGACGTCTTCAGGATTGGGTCGTTTAAATCAAACCTCTTCAAAAGCTGAATGATTAGCTCAATGTAGAAGTTACGACAAATGGCGTAAAACGTTTCCAATCTAGCGTCATCAAGCGAACAAGCCTTGATCATAGCTTCAGCACCCAAGCCAACATAAATTGCTCTTTTATCTTTAAGATGCTTCTCAAAATGCGAAATCGTAGTAGGCGAAAGAGTTTTAACATATTCTTCCTCGCAAATATTGTCCAGTAGCATCATGACAAGTGATTTCAATTCGCTGTACAGATTCGGAAACTCTGGGGATTCTGACTGAAAAATCCTGTTCACTCTATTTATAAGTGGCAACACGTATTCTAAAAACAGAAGTATTGGCTTAGTCATCGGGTCTTTCAAATGGCACAAAATACGGGTCGCTGTTGCGTTATTATCACAGTTGGATTGGAATGAAAAAAAAAGCAACAGCTCAGAATATCTTTCGATATTTCTTTTCACAACAGCTTCCAAGGACAACCACCTGGTTGCTGAGGGGTGAAGAACTTTCAACGGTTTAAGCTCAAGGATGCTTTGAATCATCTCATATTCCTTTGATCGTTTCGGACTACATGATAAGTAACTATAAATGTCTCGCATAAGCTGCTCGAGGTAGGAAGGAAGTTTTTCACAAGCGTAGCTGGCACATAGAGCAAGAGAATGACAAGTACATTTTATAATTATCAAATTAGGGCAGTCATTTTTGAATAGTCTCATGACCGATTTTTCATGACCCATCATAACTGATGCTCCATCAGAAGCAAATCCTATCAGAAGGTCCTTGTAGTTAATACCATCTTCCTTGAATTGCTTAACGATAGCTTGATAGATTGTCTTGTGGTCAGCTAGATGCAGCTCTTCTACCTTGTAGAAAAAATCCCTTATCTATTAAGGCAAAATAAAATGGATGACTTAGTATTATGCAACATTTATAAACAAAATAGCTCACCTTAAATGTCTCCCCTCCATCATCATCGAGAATTCTTATTACAATAGCTAGCGTTTTGACAGCCCCGATGTCCGTTGACTCATCGATAAGTAGTGAAAAATTAGAACTTCTCATCCTTTGTACCAAATCTTCATGCTGTACTTCGCCAAATACTCCATTTACAACAGCTGCCACTTTAGTTCTGCCAAGTTTTATCTTCGTAAACACTTTGGATTCCAGATCCACCGATTTCAGTACATCGGTCAACTTCTCCACTGCATTGAAAGATATATTGTTTTCGATTGCCCATCCACAGATCTTCATTTCTGCCTCACTAACGTTATTTTTCACGGTGAATTCATCGATCCTTAAGTTGGAATCAACAACAACTCTTGCAGAAGCATCCTGATGCCGCTTGGTAAGAAGATGCGAGGACAAATTCGATTTGCCACCTCTTGAAATGCTCAATTTTTCGAGACAAATTTTGCACCAAGCGTATGACAGATCCATTTCATAACGTTCAAAGCAGGAGAATCCTTTTGAGGTGGTCCATTCTGGTTTAAATTTCTGGATGATGACCTTTTTGCCTTTTTTTTCCGTCTGCACCTTATTTGTCACTGGTCCGGTTTACTACCTCTGGAAGCGTCGGTGTGTCGCCTCCTTGTTGACAAGACATGGTGTATATTTATGAATATATATATATATATATATGATATATATATATATATATATATATATATATATATATATATATATATATATATATATATATATATATATATATATATATATATATATATATATATATATATATATATATATATATATACATATATATATATATATATATATATATATATATATATATATATATATATATATATATATATATATATATATATATATATATATATATATATATATATATATATATATATATATATATATATATATATATATATATATATATATATATATATATATATATATATATAGATATATATATATCTATATATATATATATATATATATATATATATATATATATATATATATATATATATATATATATATATAGTATATATATATATATATATATATATATATATATATCTTTATATCTATATATATATATATATATATATATATATATATATATATATATATATATATATATATATATATATATATATATATCTATATATCTATATATATATATATATATATATATATATATATATATATACATATATATATAGATATATAGATATTTATATATATATATATAGTATTTATATATATATATATATATATATATATATATATATATATATATATATATATATATATATATATATATATATATATATATATATATATATATATATATATATATACATATATATATATATATATATATATATATATATATATATATATATATATATAAATATTTATATTTATGTAAACAATGAGCACTGCAGAACTTTATTTATCAAACCTGACGATAATAGCTAATGATATTGCCAAAGCCAATATTTTCCTACAAATCGTTCAGAATTCCCACAACAAACGTTACTTAAGGCCCATGGTCACAAAAATCGATAATTATTTAGAGAAATTCAAAAGCTCGGCAATATCTTTACCTTTTATCGTCAAAACATTAATTTTGAGTTTTTCTCAGTCAAACGATGCTCTGATTCACGATGCATCTTTATGTAAACAATGAGCACACCAAAACTTTGTTCATCAAACTCTGACGATAATAGCTAATGATATTGCCAAAGCCAATATTTTCCCTACAACCGTTCAGAATTCCCACAACAAAACGTCGCTTAAGGGCCTATGGTCACAAAAATCGATAATTATTTAGAGAAATTGCAAGCTTTGGCAATATCTTTACCTTTTATCGTCAAAACATTAATTTTGAGTTTTTCTCAGTCAAACGATGCTCTGATTCACGATGCATCTTTATGTAAACAATGAGCACACCAGAACTTTATTTATCAAACTCTGACGATAATAGCTAATGATATTGCCAAAGCCAATATTTTCCCTACAAATCGTTCAGAATTCCCACAACAAAACGTTACTTAAGGCCTCATGGTCACAAAAATCGACTACTTATCTAGAGAGAATTGCGTAAGCTTTGGCAATATCTCGTACCTTTATCGCCAAAAGATTAATTTTGAGAGTTTTCTCAGTCAAACGATGCCTCTGATTCACGATGCACTCTTTATGTAAACAATTGAGCACGACTCAGAACTTTGTTCATTCAAACTCTGACGATAATAGCTAATGATATTGCCTTCTAAGCCAATATTTTCCCTACAAAATCGTTCATAGAATTCCCACAACACAACGTTACTTAAGGCCCATGGTCACAAAAATCGATTATTATTTAGAGAAATTGCAAAGCTTTGGCAATATCTTTTACCTTTTATCGTCAAAACATTAATTTTGAGTTTTTCTGCAGTCAAACGATGCTCTGATTCACGATGCATCTTTATGTAAACAATGAGTCATCACCAAAACTTTGTTCATCAAACTCTGACGATAATAGCTAATGATATTGCCAAAAGCCAATATTTTCCCTACAAATCGTTCAGAATTCCCACAACAAAATCGTTACTATATGGCTCTGCGGCTTCCACAAAAAATTGATTATTATTTAGAAATTGCAAGCTTTGGCAATATCTTTACCATTTGTCAAACATTAATTTGAGTTTTTCAATAAATGATGTTTGATTCACGATGCATCTTTTACAATGTAAACAATGAGCACACCAGAACTTTGTTCATCAAACTCTGACGATAATAGCTAATGATATTGCCAAAGCCAATATTTTCCCTACAAATCATTCAAAATTCCCACAACAAAACGTTCCTTAATGCCTATGGTCACAAAAACCGATAATTATTTAGAGAAATTGCAAGCTATGGCAATATCTTTACCTTTTATCGTCAAAACATTAATGTTGATTTTTTCTCAGTCAAACGATGCTCTGATTTACGATGCATCTTTTTGTAAACAATGAGCACACCAGAACTTTGTTCATCAAACTCTGACGATAATAGCTAATGATATTGCCAAAGCCAATATTTTCGCTACAAATCATTCAGAATTCCCACAACAAAACGTTACTTAAGGCCTATGGTCACAAAAATCGATAATTATTTAGAGAAATTGCAAGCCATGGCAATATCTTTACCTTTTATCGTCAAAACATTTATGTTTGAGTTTTTCTCAGTCAAACGATGCTCTGATTCACGATGCATCTTTATGTAAACAATGAGCACACAGAACTTTGATCATCAAACTCTGACGATAATAGCTAATGATATTGCCAAAGCCAATATTTTCCCTACAAATCGTTCAGAATTCCCACAACAGAAACGTTACTTAAGGCCTATGGTCAAAAATTGAGGATTATTGGAGAATTGCAGTTTTGCAATATCTTTACCTTTTATCGTCAAAATATTAATTTCCGAGTTTTTCTTCAGTCAAACGATGCTCTGATTCACGATGCATCTTTTATAAACAATGTATACACCAGAACTTTATTTATCAACTCTGACGATAATAGTTGAATGATATTGCCAAAGCTAATATTTTCCCTACAAATCGTTCAGAATTCCTAATGCAAATGTGTTACTTAAGGCCTATGGTCACAAAATCGATTATTATTTAGAGAAATTGCAAAGCTTGGAATATCTTGCATTTTTATCGTCGTTATTTAATTTTGAGTTTTTCTTCAGTCAAACGATGCTCTGATTCACGATGCATCTATGTAAATAAATGAAAGACACCAGAACTTTATTTATCAAACTCTGACGATAATAGCTAATGATATTGCCAAAGCCAATATTTTCCCTACAAATCGTTCGAATTCTTGCAACAAATAAAATGTTACTTAAGGCCTATGGTCACAAAAATCGATAGTTATTTAGAGAAATTAAAGTTTTGGCAATATCTTTACCTTTTATCGTCAAAACATTACCTTGAGTTTAGTCAAACGATGCTCTGATTCACGACGCAATCTTTATGTAAAACAATGAGCATTAATGAACTTTATTTATCAAACCCTGACGATAATAGCTAATGATATTACCAAGACCAATATTTTCCCTACAAATCGTTCAGAATTCCCACAACAAAACGTTACTTAAGGCCTATGGTCACAAAAATCGATTATTATTTAGAGAAATTGCAAGCTTTGGCAATATCTTTTACCTTTTATCGTCAAAACATTAATTTTGAGTTTTTCTCAGTCAAATCGATGCTCTCGATTCACGATGCATCTTTATATTAGCAAACAATGAAGCACACCAGAACTCCTTTATTTATCAAACCCTGACGATATTAGCTAATGATATTTGCCAAAGCCAAGGTTTTCCTACAAATCGTTCAGAATTCCCACGGCAAAACGTCGCTTAAGGCCATAATGGTCGCAAAAATCGATTATTATTTAGAGGAATTGACAGCTGGCAATATCTTTTACCTTTTATCGTCAAAAGATTAGCTTTGAGTTTTCTCAGTCAAACGATGCTCTGATTCACGATGCACTCTTTATGTAAACAATGAGCACACCAGAATTTTTATTTATCAAACTCTGACGATAATAGCTAATGATATTGCCAAAGCCAATATTTTCCTACAAATCGTTCAAGAATTCCCACAACAAAACGTTACTTCCGGCCTATGGTGCACAAAATCGATAATTATTTAGAGAAATTGCAAGTTTTGGCAATATCTTTACCTTTTATCGTCAAAACATTAATTTTGAGTTTTTCTCAGTCAAACGATGCTCTGATTCACGATGCATCTTTATGTAAACAATGAGCACACCAGAACTTTATTTATCAAACTCTGACGATAATAGCTATGATATTACGCGAAGCCAATATTTTCCTACAAATCGTTCAGAATTCCCACAACAAAACGGTTACTTAAGGCCTATGGTCACGAAAATCGATTATTATTTAGAAATTGCAAGCTATGGCAATATCTTTACCTTTTATCGTCAAAACATTAATGTTGAGTTTTTCTCAGTCAAACGATGCTCTGATTCACGATGCATCTTTATGTAAACAATGAGCACACCAGAACTTTATTTATCAAACTCTGGACGATAATACTGTAGTGATATGCAAAGTCAACATTGACCCTACAAATCATTCGAATTTACCAACGTAAACGTTACTTAAGGCCTATGGTCACAAAAATCGATACTTATTAAGAGAAATTGCGCTACTGTAATATCTTTACCTTTTATCGTCGAAAGATTGCCTTGAGTTTTTCTCGATCAAACGATGCTCTGATTCACGATGCATCTTTATGTAAATCAATGAGCACACCAAAACTTTGTTCATCAAATCCCGACGATAACTAGCTAATGATGTGTGCCAAAGCCAATATTTTCCTACAAATCGTTCTGCTAGAATTCCCACAACAAAACGTTACTTAAGGCCTATGGTCAAATCATAGGCAATATCAATAACAATAATCGATAATAATTTATCATATGGGGATATGTGCATGACATTTCATGATATCTGTGCCCTCTTATGCTCTTTCTGCTATAATTCATACCACAATTTGATTGGAAAATTTGTTTTTATATGGTAACTATACTTGACCATCAATTAACCCGTAACGCTGGTAGATCAGCCATTAAACTAACGATATAAACCGAATAGTAACTCAGCATTTCTTCAAGTGATCAAGTAACTTGACGTGCATTTGCAGCCATTAAATTGTACCAAACAGATTGTGTAAAGAGGTTATAGTTCTTATCAAGGTGGTATGCCTGTATTCCAGTGGGAGCAGGATCAATCAACCATATAAAAAAGAAGCAAACGAGATTTACCTGTTTCTGTAGAAGACGAGCTCATCGTTACGAGCCTACGATCGCTTTGAAAAGTAGGACTTAATTGTCCGATTTTCGTTCACTGACATTTTTTTTCTTTTTTCACACTTCTATTAAATTTTAGCTTTTTTCGCTTTTGACTGCTCACCAGCTCACCACAACATAAATCGATCGGATTTCTGCTCGGATCGATCGGATTCTTTAATGCACTGCACTTCACTAATCACTTTAACTAAAACCGCGAAACTTCCGCGCCTCTTATCGGAAACAAAAACCACGCCACACTCACGGCTGAAAAACAGAAAAATGGCAGAAAAGAGATTCGGCTAACCATAATGAACATCAGTATTCTTTTACCGTTTTTTGTTTTTTAACCTGGTGGATGGAATCACTTATTATGTCAGTACAAACCTCCAATCCAACATAAGTTACAAATAAATACAAATACAGCGACGCTTTGCAAACAACAGGTCGACAGGTTAAGAACTAAATCAAAAACGAATACGCTATTTTGACATTTACTTGCTAATTTCCATGCTAGCGCGAAAAAGAGAGATTACACCGTGAACTAACCTATATACGTCTTTCGTCCCACTTATTTTGTCAACTTTCAAACTTGTCATGCCTCATCGCCCAAACAAACGCGATCCAAAAATGCACCGAAAAAAAACATGTTTCAAAAATCTGTAAAAAAATCTGTATTATTTCTAAAATCTGTAATCTGTATATACAGAATTCTGACCAAAAATTGCAAAAATCTGTATGATTACAGATAAATCCCTGTACTCTTGATATTACAATCACTTTTAGGCCTTAATGCAGACGGAGCAATAGAAAGTGACGCCATCTTTTTGGAAAACGTGTTTCGGAGATCGCAGTATTTTTTCGTCGCGAAAATCGTCGTCGCAGTATGAGAAAATGGAAGGATCCCGGTTTAGCATTAAGAAATTAATCAACAGCAATTACCCCAGCTAGCGTTTTCAAGTGGAGCTGCTGCTCATCTGCGAGGAGCTCTGGCGGCCAGGAGTCAAGTCGGAAGATGAAGCAGATCTCGCGTGGAATTCGGGGGACGCTTAATGAGAGAGCAACTATCGGTCTCCTAATTGATGATAACACTGGTCGACAAAATCCGAAAAAAAGCTTGAGACTCAGAGCTCCATGCCAATTTCCTTTAACTTGGGTTCCAAAACCACCGAAAATCGTATTTTGACTTCCGGCGGTTTGCATTTTTCTTCACAAATTAGGATCAAAAATTGAAATTTTGATATATTTTGGGAACCATTCAAATAACTGCCTCAGCTTTAATGTAAATGGTCCAGAAGCATGTTCTTTACATTTCTTAGCCATTAATGAGCAACTTTGCCGAAGAAAGCGTTTTAATCCGACTTCCCCGGAAAAAAATTGTAACCGTTTAAAGGCAGCATATTTTGTTGAAAAAACAGCAAAGTTCAATCAACTAACACGGATTGCTTTGAGGAGGGTATGCCCTAGCAAAGTAAAATAACAAACAGATATCAAATAAGTAACAAGTTTTGTTATCTCAGATAAAATTTCAAACTCACCTGTTATCGCATAACAAATTTAGTTATCAACATTGACTAATTTTTTTTTCATCTGTTATCAATCTTTGAAGACGACTTTGACGAACGGTTTTGAATACTATCAGCACGCTGACGAATGCGGAATATTACCAGCATGTCATGGAGATGAAATTAAGCTTTTCACCAGAAGCACTACTTCAGTTAAGTGTATGAATTTGATACCATATTGATGGCATAATTTGAAATTATCTCAAGAAATTTGTTCACATCACAAAATTTGTTATCAAAATGAACTCAATGATAATAAAACGAGTTGATATTGTGATATCTAACGAATATTAACTTGTTTTCTTTTTTGTCATTTTGGCTGTTCATTCAACCTAAATAATAACATATTTAGTGATCAAACACTGATTATCTGATATCAGAACTTGTTATCAATTTGGTATACACCTTTACTCGGGTGGTTCACCTCCTCGAGTGATATAAGAGGTTTGACCTTCTTGGTTTCATCATAGAACATCTCGTGAACCATCGCACATAGTGTCCATGTGAACTTTTTGGATTACCTGTAACCTGAGATCTAGATCATTTATGGATTTACTGTCTTCGGGGAAGTTAATCGGGAAATCATGACCTTCCAGGCGGTAGACTTAAAAAGTTTAGAATTATCTCACCTCGCTGCGCTAGTGTGTATGTAAAATGACTGAATTACGCGGATCTCGGGATCCTTCAAATGTTGCAAGATGGCGTCTTTGGCAAATATGTACGAATGGTCAAGGTCTATCGGATGGTGTAAACATTAGTTCGGAACTCGTTCGCTACGTACGTTCTCTGCAGAGCTTCCCTGCAGAACTTTCATGAAGTTCTCTGAAGAACTTCCATTAAGTTTTCTGAAGAACTTCCACGAACTTTTCAGTTTTCTGAAGAACTTCTATGAATGACTAACCCGAAGTTGTCAGAAGAACGTACCAAAAATACTCATACTGGGGTAACAAACCTCTTATGTGCACTAGCGATAAAAATTCATTACATAGTTCACGTGCAGCCCAGCGCAACACATTGAAATGATTCTGAACTATGAAGTCGACTGTCTGGGAGACTATGGTTACCCGAATAAATTTCCTTAACACAATGAAGTCCTACATGATCTAGATATCAAAATACAGATATTACAAAAAGTTCACATAAACACTAGCGCCGCGTAGCGGACGAATACTGATCTAATTTGAACACCATTCAAAAAGTCCTGACCCATCCAATATCTTTTCCTACGATGCCATCTTGCTATTTGTCAATAATCTCGAGATCAAGATTATACAATAGTTTTAAATGCACACTAGCGCCACGGAGTGAGATAATTCTGAACTATGGGTTCGAGCGTCTAGAAGCTCGTAATTTTACAACGAATATTCCTGAATACAGTAAATTTATACGCGATCTAAAGGGTGTCCCACATCAAATTGCATCACGGAAAAAACGATGTACAAAATTACAGATTGGGTATTTTCTCTTGAACATTTGGGTAGTAGTTAGTTTAGAGTGTTTTTTATTGTTGTATTTTTATCGCTGTCGGTTTTTGGAAAATTGGAAAAAATTGCGTCAAGTACCTGGAAAATCGTTCACTCTATCATCGGGACATCGGAAAACAACTCTGAATCGTGCAGTCAACGGTGAATCGTGTGATTAAACGTTACTATGAAACTCCGAGCATCTAACGGAAGGAGAAATGCGGTCAGAATGTGTGGTAGACAGAGTCTGAATAAAAAATATTATTAAAATTATGATAGCAAATATCTACAGGTATTACTAGTTGAAATCTGCTTTAAGTAATAAAGTACCAAACATTGAGTAGAATCAAGTTAGTGTGTTTGACATATTTAAAGAGAACACGAAAACGCAACCCCATTGGTTCGTTTGGATATTTGAATACAGCTTGAAAATCACGTCGGTTATAAATACGGGCAGCTTGCGCGCGTTACTTCATTCTGGTAACGAATGTTATAACACTAAACATTAATTTTCGTTTATATAACGAAATCAAAGGTAGGACTAAAAAATCTATTCGTTGTTTTCTGCAACGAAACTGATTTGTACTTTTTAAGAAGCTACCTTCGTATTTAATGCTACACGCACAACTGTCACAAGCACTAAGCATTTGTTGACAAAGAAAGAACATTCGTTCATTCTACGAAAACAATACAAAGAGCTACGAGTAATTTGTTACCAAATAAAAAAGAAACGTCTCTCTGGTGGTTGTTTGAACGACTGACAGATCTACTATATCGGCTCAAAATATAATTGAAAAAAAAAGCGCAACCAAGAGAGGTTGTTCGTGACATGGGGGATTCGATCCTGCATTTTCAGGGATAGCTGTTTTTGAGTCCGTGGTTGATCTCACTAGGCCATGTGGACTCGTGAGAAGTTACTTGATAATTGTGCATTCTAATCTAATCTAATCTAATCTCATACTAACGCAGCCAATTCTTGAAAGCATCCTGGAAAATGATGTTTTCTTGAATACACCATTTTTCTTGTCATCGGCCAGGCCAACTGCGCAGTATGCGCCGCAGAGAGGATTCCAGAAAGATCTAAATTCGCTTTACTACTCTGAATCAAGGGAAGGAAGAAAGCGTGGACCTCCCGTACCAAACGCTTCCATGTTGAGTTATATAGTGTGATAATTTGTACCTTATCGTTGGGAGCATAGATGCTAGAAAGATTAGTTCATGCTCCTTTTGCCTGTGGGTGGACTTTTGGCATTTGAAAAAAGTTACTTGATAATTGTGCATTCTGTTTTAACTCTCGACAGCGGTTTCATTTCTATTTTGGGATAAATTAATGCTTCCCATCATCCCAGCACAAATACGAACATTCATGAATACGACCGAAGAGAAGCACCGATTGGCTGGTCTTCACGCAATTCATTTTGTGCATTAGGCTTTTTGACGTTTAATCACCTTTCCCTTTCTAGCACATGCAGAGGAATTATGGTTTGTTTTCCTCCAAAAGATTTTTCTACTTACTTGCTCTCCTTTGTTTTAAATGGCGCTGTAGTGTGCGTGCGTTCAAGGCCACTTAGCCTAATTGTACAAAAATGGTGTAATGATAGCATTTTGTTAGATGACAAGCAATATGAATGTTTCATACAATTTACGAGACATTGGTTCTATGTACAAAATCCATGTTTACGAAACGAATGATAGCACATTAACGAAAATAAATTTTCAGTGAAGCGACGGATCACGCGAATCTCCCAACGGGAGCAGTATTGCAAAAGCGGCGGAGAACAGTGGCGGAGACATCAGCGGCTAGCAGTTTCACAGACACAGCGACGACGGAGGCAAATAAAATAAAAAAATAAAAACGTTTATTCGTGCAACCTGGCTACGGCTGAAAACCTCAGTCAGGTCTCGACAGAATGGATGTTCTATCAGGATCACAAGCGTGTCGTGAAAGCGTTTAAGCGGAATCCCAATGCTTCAGTCAGGGATGTGGCTAAAAAGTTGAACCTGTCCAAGTCTTTCGTTTAGAGAGCTAAGGACCGGGAGGGACTGCATACGTACCAAAGTGCCGAACGGTAAAATACGGTTGGAAAGCTGAGGGGCTGGAGACTGTACACCCAGATGATGACGCAGCCTCATCTTCTCATCATGGATGATGAGACTTATGTCAAGGCGGACTTCTTCGCCCAGCACAAGTTTGATGTTCCGGAGGAATTAAGGAAGCAGAAACTTTCAAAGCTTGCCAAGAAATACATGATTTGGAAAGCGAGCTGCTCATATGGCAAAAAGAGTGCGCCGTTCGTGACAACCGGGACTGTAAACGGAGAGATCTACCTAAAAGAGTGTTTACAGAAGCGTCTGCTTCCTCTGTTGAAGCAACACGAGGGCCCTACGATCTTCTGGCCGGATCTGGTTTCGTGGCACTACTCAAATGTTTTCCTGGAGTAGTACGAAGCCAACGGGGTCGCTTTCGTACCCAAGGACTAAGGCACATCGAAAAATACTGGGCTATTATGAAGCATTCCAAGGTGATCAAATCTGAGGAAGACATGAAGAAAAAGTGGGTTTCCGTACAGAAGAATCTGCAGCCAAGAGTTATACAGAACCTAATGAGTGGAGTTGAAGTTGAATGAAATAAATATGCCAAAAGCTTAGTTACACGCAATTCTGTAGCAACTCATTTCTAAGTCATATTTTTACTCAGATTTGAGTGAACAAACCTGTGGACGAAACTGAGTAAAGTTCACTCAGATTTTGACATTTGTCATATGGGTAATTTTGACCTATTTTGATGAAAAGGAATATGGTAGTAAAGGGTGTCCACGATGAAATTGCCACACACAAAATTGATTCGCAAAATTCGAGTTTTCATCCGATTGCCATCAAATTTTCAGGGATTGAGAAAGAACTATTAAGCTTCATTTTACCATTTTACTCGTATTTTATTTACAGTCCATACGCAAATGCCCGCACCCTGCAGCGCTAACTCCGGCCATAAGATTCTGCACAACCTGTGAATCAACCGTTTTTTGCATGTAAACCCATACTTTCTTCAGTTCCTCGACTGTCTTCACTACCTTAGGTCGTTTAAGAAGGTGCTGCTTCATAATCGCCCAGTACTTCTCGATGGGGCGGAGCTCCGGAGTGTTGGGAGGGTTGAACATTTTCGGCACGAAATTGACCTTATTGTCCGCATACCACTTCAGCACGTCCTTGGAGTAGTGGCATGAGGCCAAATCCGGCCAGAAGATTGTTGGGACGTTGTGGGCCTTCAGGAGAGGAAGCAGCCGCTTCTGGAGGCACTCTTTTAGTGTACACCTGTCCGTTCATCGTGTCCTGGGTCACGAATGGTGCACTCCGCTTCCCGCATGTGCAGATGGCTTGCCAAACCAGGAATTTCTTCGCAAATTTGTATATCTTCTGAGTGCGGACATCCTCCGGAACGATGAACTTATCCTTGGCCGTGAAAAATAGATTAGCGTGGATCTGTTTGAAGTCGGTCTTCACATATGTTTCGTCGTCCATGATGCAGCATTCAACTTTCGTCAGCCTGTTGAGGTACAACTTCCTGGCACGGGTTTTGGCGGACTTGTTCTGCTTCTCGTCGCGATTAGGGGCCTTCTGTACCTTGAACGTTCCGAAGCCCAGCCTCAGTTTTGGCCTTCTGGACAAAACTTCGGCTTAGGTGCAGCTTCTTAGCCACATCCCGAACGGAGGCGGTCGGATTTCGGTTGAAGGCCCCAACTACACGGTTGTGATTTTTGGTGTTGTACGGAATACTTTTTCCTTCACTTCTGGGCTTTCGATCGGTGGTCAACCGTTCCTCGAACCGCTTAATCACTCGCGACACCGTGGAATTCGCGATTCCCAACGTTTTAGCGATGGAACGATGCGAGAGATCCTTGTTCTCGTGATGAATGCGCAAGATTTTATCACGCACGAGCTGTTCTTTCGACTCCATTTCCACGAGTTTTGATCACAGAACTTTAAAACTTGCAGGATGTAAATAATGCACTATGAACTAAATCCACCCAAATTTTCATTAAATTCTACCCAACGGTTAAAAAGTAAGAGCAATTTCATAGTGTGGCAATTTCATCGTGGACACCCTTTATGCGTGAATGTCTCAATTAAGGCTTGCTCATTTAGAATTGGAACAAACTTTTGCTCATATTTTGGCGGTCCTGGTGGACGGATTTGGAAGTTCTTGGCGCCCACGTGTCGGGAATTTTGTCAGCTTCACGTATGTATTTTTGACATTCCGCAAATCGACTGTACTTTGTAAACAATCAACATGGAAGCCGAAAGAAGGGAAAAAATTGTGCACAGTTATTAGGAAAATCCATTGTGGTCTGCATCTAGGCTAGCTAAACAGCTGAAATTGCCCATAAATACCGTATGCCACGTTATCAAACGGTATAAGGAAACATTGACGACGATTCGGAAGCCTCGAGCCAATCGTCGGAGTGGAACTGTCGACCGGAAACTGCGTGGTAAGATTTTGAAGACGATTAAGAGGAATCCCAATCTGTCGGACCGTGATTTGGCCAGAAAATTCGGTGCTGCCCATAGTACCGTGAAGAGAACTCGACTCCGGAAAGGAATCAAGTCGTATCGAGCTAGCAAACAGCCAAATCGGACCATAAAACAGAATAGTGTGGCCAAAATCCGTGCTCGGAAGCTATACGACCAGGTGCTGACCAAGTTCGACGGGTGTCTTCTGATGGACGATGAAACCTATGTCAAGGCTGACTTCGGGCAAATCCCAGGTCAAAAATTTTACTTGGCAACGGCTCGGGGGGATGTTCCAGCCACATTTAAATTTGTTTTTGCCGACAAATTTGCACGAAAATTCATGATTTGGCAGGACATTTGCAGCTGTGGCAAAAAAACGAAAGTTTTCGTTACAAATAAGACAATGACGTCGGAACTATACCAAAGAGTGTCTCCAAAAACGAATTTTGCCGTTCATTCGATCCACGACCATCCCGTAATGTTTTGTGCAGATTTGGCAAGCTGTCATTACAGCAAAGTCGTTCAAGAATGGTATGCAGAGAAAGGGTCCAGGTTGTTCTGAAAAACCTTAACCCACCCAACTGCCCCCAGTTCCGCCCTATTGAGAAATACTGGGCAATCATGAAGAGGAGACTCAAGGCAAAGGGAAAGGTTGCCAAAGACATCAATCAGATGAAGACCTGGTGGAATAAGATAGCTAAAACGATGGACGAAGAAGGTGTGCGCCGCCTAATGAGCCGTGTTACAGGAAAAATTCGAGAATTCCTTCGAAACCGTGACGAATAATTTTATCCATATTTTTTCTTAAAAGTATAAAGAAAACGCTACATTTGTATAAAAAAAGATTTTGAATTAAAGAATAAATAACTGAAATAAAGGCAATTGTTTTTGTTCCAATTCTATCTGAAGCAAGCTTTATTATTACTTTAAGAAGATAAATTTAAAACAAATTGCTCAAAACTATTCTGAATTGATTCAACATAAAATTATGTGAACAAAGGAAACAAAGGATTTATTCAAATTTGTTCAGTTTGAATTGCTTCTTTAAAACTTCATTCATACTTTTTCTGCAACTGTTAAATATTGTTTGATATATCAAAACAGGAAGAAAAAATTATAAAACATCTGCAGCTTGCTGATGATTTTCTGTCCGCAAACTTTTCAAATACAGTTCTAACGTATCCAAAAAAAAAGAGCCGCTTTTATTACAATCGTCTGGCAGGCCCGAAATGCGGTGCTTACTGCCTGAAATAATAAACATATATACTGACGAGAAATATAAAAAAGAACATGAAAAAAAACAAACCAACTAGCTGCTGATAGGCGTCACCATGGCTGCTACATTTAATTTATTTATTTGTAAATTAATTTTAAATCACTGCGCAAAAATAACCAAAAATACAGTTGTGCGCTATTTGAACTTTATGAAAATTTCATAATCATAATCATTTACCCAAATCTGGGTGGATTCCACTCATCCGAGAGAAAAAAAAATAGTTTACTCATTTTTTGACAATTCCATACTGCTCGCAAAAATGAGTGCAATTTACTCAGTCACTGGGTAGTCCCAAAATAACGTGTAGAGTTATATTTTATTGTTCTTGAAAAGCAATTTTCTACAGCGTTTTTTTCCGTGATGCAATTTGATGTGGGACACCCTTTATGATCGAGGATTGCCGAAGCAGACGCGTGAGAGGACGGTAACACACTGATTGCGATGAATTTGGGAGTTTTAAAGAAGATCGAAATGAGCTTGAATATATTTTTTCACAATTGGAATGCACTCGACAAGTTCTACTATTCGATGTTATTGAACTTCCTCTCTTCTAGAAATATTAAGAGTAAAAATTGTGAAACTCTGTTGAGCTATGGACGCATCCGATTTAATGTTTCTTTGAGTATTTTGAAGTTAAAAATCCTTCTTCTGCTTGCCACATTAGAATACATGTTTAAAAATTCTATGAGTTTGTAAACCATTCTTGGCATTTGTCGATTTAAAAAACAAAATAAACCTATTTACGAAGCAAAACTACGTCTTTTTGAAGATTGAACTCGTTTTTTAAATAGGTTGACTTACGACTCTGGGTCAAAGGCTTAAGCAGAAACTGGTCCTAAGCAATCTCTGAGCTTCTATCTGATCTTAATCACAAGAATTGATTGATCAACTTCAATCTTATCTTTCTGAATCGAACCCATTGTTCACGCACATCACAAAACCAAAAATCGTATCTTTTCTCCGTCACTTTCTAAACACTTCGTCACCAAGATTATGGTCAATGATTGACTGACATGACAGCCGTCGTAAGACGACAACTTTTTGAAGTTGACCGACTCCCAGTTCAACTCTCTGTTCATTGCATTTTTTTTTTCATTTCATTTTCAAAGAATTCGACCCACTACCAAAAACCGCCAAGCCACGAACACGATGACAGCAACAACAACAACAAGCACTTGTCACGTTCTGTGTCCAGACTCGTATGTTTATAATACACCGTCTCTGCTTTCTTCTCGTTTTCTCCACATCTAGCAAGAACCGTTGAAATTAAGATTTAAATGTATGCCAAACAGCATCAACCACTCGGCGATCAAGTTCTGAATTCACAAGTACCCTCCATGTCGCTGATCCCTGATTCCTCCTCCCTCCCCCTGCCGTCTCCCGCCCGGAGAATCGATAACCAGGCAAGTTGAGAGGGTGCGGCGTTCAGCGTACAAAACGGGACTATTGAACTTGATGTTCGAGGATCGTCGTCGTCGTCTTGAAGAAAGCACGCCATCTCTATATAAGGTACCCCCGTCGGTCACGGCCAAACCAGTCGGTGTCGTGATTTTGAGCTCGAATATCATCGGTGTGTGTAGTAATGAAGTGAAGATGAAGTTCCTGGACTTGTTTGCCATCGGTCTGACTGTAACGGTGCTACTGAACCGTGGTGACCCAGTTTGTGGGCTATCCACCGTCGGGCGAACCGCAGATGGGTTGATAACGGATCCGGAAGCGCCAACCGAGACCGCCGTACAGGAAGATTCGGCCAAACAGGAAACGCCCGAAACACCGGTCAAGTATGACGGGGCTCAATTGTGGAGGATCGCGTACAGGGATCAGCTGAATAAAAACGCCGTCGCGGAATTACAGAATCAGTTTGGTGCGTTGTGCTCTCACCTTGATTGAAAACCTTTGCCTTCTAACTGTTATCATATCACTTCTCGGTTCGAATACCACTCGCAGATGCCTCCATGTGGAACTACAATATCACTTATGTGGACATCTTCCTCAAGGGGCCGAAACTGGCCGGAGCACGACAATTGCTATCTCAATCGCGGATTTCGTTCAAAGTAATTATCGACGATCTTCAGAAGGCTATCGACACCGAAAATCCACCCAAGGACGAGCTGGACCTGTGGGAGAATCGCGACGGTAAGTTCCGGTTGGGAGTTCCGACTCGGCACGCGGTGCAACGCAAACTAAACTGTTGCGATTATCGCGGGGCTTTCGGGGTGTCGTTTGGGATTGCTCCTACCACCGATCACACCACCCTCATGGCCCACTGGGTTGGTTGTTGTCACGGACGGGCACAAGAGTGTTATTTTGAAGTGAGTGTTGCGTGCGAATGTCAACCCAGCAACCTGCTGCAAGCAAAAAGTCAGTCGGACTCGATGATTGAAAAGACACTCGTTTGTGTTGGCGTTGTTTTGACGAACTGCGAATGCTTTCACGCACGACGTGAGCCGGTGTGATTGAGTTCTCTCTTTGTTCGATGAAATTCGTCAATCAATGCGAAAGGGAAGGGTAGGGAAGGATCCACAGCGGTGCATTCTCCAGGACGCCATCGTTGCCCATCGTCAATGGCAACGGCGACGTCGAATTCACCCCAAAGGGGAACTTCCACATATGCCTATTAGCATAACACATGGAATAGGGCCGAGGGAGGGGTGGGGGCATTCAACACCCGCAGTGTGTTTTCAATCAATCATTTTTTCGGTTACTCCTGTCCTTCTTGGAACTTGCACCACCTACGATGGCAATAGCTAGGCTGGTTCAAAAGAAGCGCAGTTTTCTTTATGGGAGGCATTTATTCAGTGAATACGGGACAGTCCTACTGTTCAGCACCCTCTCGATAGTTGAAGAATGCCCTCTGATTTGAATTTGTTTCGCCATAAAGGAAAAGAAAGTTTTCATATGTGTAAAAATCGTTTTCCGCACATAGAATGTAAACCAATCTAGCTGTACTATTGAACAGTGGGGTTCGAAGGTTCTTCCTAGTTCTTCTGTAAAAATTCGTCACTGAGTGTATTGCTTTACTCATAGGCATTGACTTTAATGAGGGGAAATGTTCCTTTCCAATTTTACACTTGTTATCATTATACGCTTTATACGAGCTTGAGGTCGAAAAGTCACCTGTCATGTTTCCCTGCTAAAGTTTTGTATGTTAACGGTTTGATGCCCGGAAAATAGCGAAAAGAGTGCACTTCATCATACTTAGAACGATGTGCGCTGCCTGTCCTGAACTTTCGTCGGCTGTGATTACTTCGGTGAATATTCAGGTTATGTTCTAATCGAGTAGGTTGAATTAATTTTCACCTAAATCTGACAGGCGAAAATTTGTCAAATAACTTTGCTACCACATCCAAGCAACCACAAATTTAGTACGAGTGACTCAAATCGGCCAAAAGTATGGCTACTCAACAGAGACTAAAGATATAGACTGTTCCAGAAAGTATAAGCATACTTTCAAAGTAACAAAAAAGCCATGTCTTTTTAGTTTTAATGATTTTATTTTACAAATCATATTTGTATTTGTGTTTTATATGATACTAGCTAAACCCGGTGCGAGCGTTGCTACGCCTGCAACTAAATAAATGAACAATGGTTGTTTTTTTGGAAAGAGTTTTTTTTTTGACTAAGAAGGGGTTCAAGCTTCTATCAGAACATTCTTCTTACCTGAGAAATACACAGTTTGTGTTTTAGTTATCTGGATAACTCTCATGTTTGGTTGAAATTTTTGTTTGGAAAAACCATAGAAACATTTCTTGCATTCAAAAAATCCCGCACGCCAATTTTGGTTCCATTCGCTTGATTTGTTCTAGAGTTATGCAAAAATTTGTATTTCATTTGTTTGAGAGCCCTCCTCCCTTCCAGAAGAGGGAAGGGGTCTTAAACAACCATAAGAACCCTTCCCAGCCCCAAATCCCCTGGATACAAATTTTCACGCCGATCGGTAAGACAGATTTTAATATATATATAAAAATCACATGCCAAATGTGGTTTCATTTGTTGAATAGTTCTTAAGTTATGCATTTATGTTTCATTTGTATGATAGCCCCCCCCCCCCTTACTTCAACAGGGGAAGGTGTCTTAAACTACCATAGAAACATTTCTTGCCTCCAAAAACCTCCACATTCCAAAATGGGTTCTATTTGCTTGAATAGTGCCCGAGTAATGCAGAAATTTATGTTCCATTTGTATGAAAGCTCCTCTTCCTCTCTTCCAGAAGGCGAAGAAGTCCAAACCACCTTAGAAACATTTATCTTCTTCAGAAACCTCCACATGCCAAATTTGGTTCCATTTGCTTTATTAGTTCTCGAGTTATGCAGAAATTTGTGTTTCATTTGTTTGAGAGCCCCTCCCCCCTCCTCATTTGGCGGAAGTCTCAAATCACCATAGAAACATTTCTCTCCTTCAAAAATTTCCACATGCCAAATTTGGTTCCATTTCCCTGTTAAGTTCTCGAGTTATGCAAGGACTTTCGTTTCATTTGTCTGGGATCCCCCTGTTTCAGAAAAGGGAGGGGTCTCAAATCAACATAGAACCATTTTTCGTCTACAAAAACCACCACATACTAAATTTGGTTCCATTTGCTTGATCGGTTCTCGAGTCATGCAGAATATTGTACTTCATTTGTATCGGAGCCCCCCCCCCCCTTTAGGATGGGGAGGGATCTCAAACCAACATAGAAACATTTTTTGCCTTCAAAAACCACCACATGCTAAATTTCGTTCCGTTTGCCTGATTAGTTCCCGAGTTATGCAGAAAATTATTTGTATGGGAGGCCCCCATTTTAGGACGGGGAGGGTACTCGAGCTACCTTTCTTGCCTTCAAAAACTCACACATGCTAAATTTGGTTTCTTTTGCTAGATTAGTTCTCGAGTTATGTAGAAATAAGTGTTTCATTTGTATGGGATTGCCCCTTTCCAGATTTAGAGAGGGGTCTTTAACTATCATAAGAACCTTCTCCGACCCCAAAAATCCCTGCATTTAAAATTTTACGCCGAGCGATTCAGTAGTTTTCGAGTCTGTTAGGTTCAGACAGACAGAAATCCATTTTTATATATCTATTTTTTTTTTTTTTCTTTATTAAAGAGACTTTTAGCCTCCTGGGCTAGTTCGTCTCTATATTTTATATATCTAGATTTTACTCTCGTTTAATCAAAAAACCTAATCATAGCCAAGACTCCTAACTTTTCCTCGAACATTACCCATTAGCTTCTGCACAGTGGTACTTCCCATCATTTTGACCACTTTTGGCCAATCTTCTTTTAAATTTTAAGATGTCGTCTACTGGCTTTATGAATTTTCGAAGCTTTACTTTGGTTAAAGCCCAAAAAGTCTCGATTGGCCGTGCCTCCGGGCAGTTCGGCGAATTTATGTCTTTCGGCACGAAACATAAATTTTGACTTTTGTACCATTTTAAAGTGTCCTTTGCGTAATGACATGACGCCAAATCAGGCCAAAACACTACTTGACCTTCGTGCTGCCGGATCATCGGCAATAATCGCTTCTGGAGACCTTCCTTAACGTATTTCTGAGTGTTCATCGTCTCCGTTGTGATGTACGGACTAGATGTTTTACCACACTCGCATTTTGCCTGCCAAACCATAACCTTCTTACCGAATTTTTCGGTAAAAATTGCCTTCTTCGTTTCGGGGGTGTCTTTGTCTTCGCTTACAGTATAGAATTGCCGGGAAGCGTTTTGTAATCTAGTTTCACATACGTTTCATCGTCCATTATTATACACCCAGAATTTCTACACAATAACGAATCGTAGAGTTTGCGGGCCCGTGGTTTCACGGACGCGGCCTGTTTTGGGTTCCTTTTGGGTCTTTTCTACTTCCGTTAGGTTTATAGCCCAAGCCTTTCTTTGGCACGCATGACGTTGTTCGACGAGGTCCCTAGTTTTTTCGCAAAATCCCGAACGGAAGTCGCTGGTTTTCGCTTGTAGGCATCCCTGATCTTTTGATCGATATTCGGACTAACAGGACCGGATTTCCGACCACTCTTCGGCGCATCTTCAAACGAACACTGTTTTTCGAATCGCAGATCGTACCGCTCCGACGCTTACACCCTCTTCCTTGGCCAATTTTATCAAAGAGAGTCCGCTCGCAGTGCACCATTTGTGCATGATACTTTTTCGTTGTTCCGGAGTAAGACCGCGCATATTGATAGGTAACACAAAACTGAGCACTTTTTTGATGCTATGTCATTCAGAAATGTGCAAACAAAAGGACGCAGCTAAACATGTTGAAATATTTCATTATATTCAAAGTGACCGTTAAAATAAGGTGTGATTATACTTTCTGGAACAGTCGTTAGTCAAAACATTCCGATCTTGCTGCAAGTCTAGCAAAGTGTACAAAATTTGTAATATTCCTAATATTGATATTCACGTAAAATTAAGCTGATAAAGTTTTTCAGTGATAAAGTTGTTGGAAACTTGGCATTCATCGAGGAAGAACGGAAGGTTCTCCCAATCCGATTGAAACACCATGATATTAAAAGCTGGGAGGCTACCCAAACAGCCAAGGGTACCCCACTTTTAACATTTTACGTGTCCTTTGCAAAGCAGAATGAGAAAGTCAAGCGACGATAGGAGACACAGGTTCAGGATATTTTTATACCCTCGTGAGTTATTAAAGGGTATGTGTCCCTTAACTCAGCCTATTATGCAATAATCGATTATATTTTTTATTATAACTCATAAAGTTTTTAAGCTGTAAGCAAGAGTCAATTAGTTATACACTTGCTAAGATATGTTTGATAAGACATTTGGTAGTATGTATCACGAAAAGTTACACAACTCTTTTTATAAAGCCAGAAACATTCGAGGGATATGGATTTAATGTCGGTCTATAAGCACCAAATTGGGTCTATTTGTGGATGCAACTTCGTCTCATTCCACGGATTTATTAGTAAATGCATTCTATGTACGGCTTTTTTTTTTTTAAAATATTATGAATTAAGGCATTGCCAGCTGTATTCGATTTACTTAATACAACATTTCACAAAACAAACTAAAGTAAAACTGCCTCGGAACACTTAAATGATGTTCATAAATGATTTTCAGTCATTCAATAATGAAAACATTATAATTCACTATAGAGACTGGACTCGGACAAAATTAGACACACAAAAATGATCACCAAAAATTCATTTTAAATCAGGGATTTTCAGGGATTAAATAACTATATATTAGCTATGTTTTGGATTCATTGAATTTCCTCCTTCAAGCTGAATGCTCGTACATTTCTCTTTACACTGCTCATGAGATCTTGGGCGAGGCTTTGTCCATCTTCCTTACACAATTTCTCCCAGTTTTTCTTCAAAGCTACATCGGTTTTGAATGTTTTTTCCGCTTTTCTTCAACTTCTTCTTCATGTATTCGGCGGGTTCGCCTCCTTCGGGACCACATTAACGCTCTTCGCTTCGTACCAATCCATTACAGGCTTGGCGTAATGGCACGAAGCGAGATCCGGCCAGACCAGCATGGGACCACGGTGAGAGCGGAGGTAGGCCAGCAAGCGCTTTGCAAGCTTTCCTCTCGATAAATCTGCCCGTTTATGGTGCCGGTTGTAACGAACGGCTTGCTGTACCGTCCGCACTCGCAGATCGCCTGCCACAACAGGTACTTCTTCACGAATTTGGCCATCTTTCTCTTCCGGAACTTTTCCGGAACCTCCATGCGGGACGTACTGACAAAAAACTCTAGACCGGGGATTTGTTTGGTGTCCGCCTTGATATATGTCTCGTCGTCCATGACGAGACAGTCTGGCTTAACCAGCCACTCACGGTAAAGATTCCGCGCAAGCAATTTGGCCACCGTGTTTTGCTTGTCAGTCCGGTTCAGCGCCTTCCTGACCCTCAAAACACGTAGCCCAGCCCGCTTCATGGTCTGCTGGACGAACCACTTTGACGAATTGACCTTTTTGGCCACGCCTCGGGTGGAAAGGTTCGGGTTATTCTTAAGGTACTGCCTTATCTTTCGCGCCTTCGCTGGGTATTCCGTTTTCGGTTTTCGGCCGCTTCCAGCGCACCACTCGATGGTCTTCGTCTCCTGGAACATCTTCACAACGCGGAACATGGAGGAATGATGGATTCCAAGCCTTTTGCCGATCCATCTGTGCGACTGACCAGGATTATCGATCACCGCGCCCAAGATTTGCTGGCGTAGCTCTTCTTGTTTCGAATGCATCTTGAAAATCACTTGACAAATGCACACATAAAATAATGCACAAATGCACACATATATATAACACTCTAAACTAAAATTAACCCAAAATTTCATAAATTTTTACCCACGCGATAAAAAGTTACACCCAAAACAAGGTGTCGCATTTTTTTCGAATCCAATCTTTAGTTCTCTCGATCCTCTTTCTGCGAGTTTTTTTTTTGGTTTTGTTTATGCTTTCTCATATTTGTTCAAAATTCCGTCAAAAGAAGAAACATTTAGCGAGCGCATCGTACAGTTCTACGAATTGCACAGAAACCTTGAAAAATAGTATACAGTATAAAATTTTAAAAGCGAAAAGGTTGCGGTCTCGACTGATTACCATATCCTAAGATCCCCAACAAACACTCGCAAGCATCTTGATTGAAATATAAGAAGAAATATAAAATTTTATTGCACGAATTTTAATCATTACGGTTCTTACGTAGGTCTACGTTTCTCTGTTTTATACTGGGTGTCATTTCAAAATTTCGAGAAATGAGAGTGAAAGGTTTTTGAACGCTAATAACTCTCGTGTGAATGAACCGAATGACTTCATATATATAAAATTCGATCAGGAAAACTTACAAATGTGTGAGATAATAGGGTAGGTAACGACTTAATCACCCCGAGACCCTATTCCAAGCACGGGGTTAACGTTAACCAACAACGCTCATTTTTTGCAGTAAGGTGCTTCACTAGATGGTTGTAGGTTAACGTTAACCCCGTGCTTGGAATAGGGTCTCGGGGTGCTTAAGTCGTTACTTACCCTATTTGAAATTAAGTGCTGCTAATATAAGTAGTTCAAATTTTTACTTAAAAATGACCTACTTTCGCTCCCATACAAATCTGTATACGAACACGTTGAAAATATAATTTTCCCTTTCCGGGTCCTCAAAAATGAATGACAAAAGGTTCAAATTGTTTTCTTCTTTTTTTTTTATTTCGTTAGGTTTCATTGAAGTCAACCATAAATACGGCCAGAACCGGCCAAAACACCACGTCGTCATCGTTGTGGTGCTTTTTAATGAAGGTGGCAACTTCTGGGACAAAACGAAGAGAGGACGTGACATCCCCTTTTCATTGATTGTGAGCCACAGCAACACTTTCTTCGGTGTGCGCTATGTATTTCACATCGCTGCTAATTTCTTTTGTCGAGGAGGTGAAGTAGCCTTTGCCTTGGTAGTCGTTGCCGTCCAACGTTAGGTACGTCTCGTCGTCCATATCGACCACCACGTTCCGCTTCGCCGGGAAGATCACCACTTCTACTTCCGTTGGTACAATGACAACCATTCTAAAACCACCGTTGAGTCCGTCCAGGCATAGAGCTGGAAGTCAAGCTGATCGAGCACAGAAGAAATTTTCTCAAGCAGCAATGCTAGGAGAACAGCAGCTGTCAGTTCGAGACGAGGAAGCGCGACTTGTTGTATGGGAGCCAGCTTGGTCTTCGCTGCAATGAGAGTAACATGCACTTCCCCGTCTGAGTCAACAGATCGGCCGTAGACTATTGCTGAGTACGCCGATTCTGATGCATCTCGAGAACCCCATTAGCTGAATTCTTCCTCCGTAATTGGCAATCCAAACGGTATGCGGATCTTTTTCAACGCGTGAAGATTGTTCTTAACGGCAACCTACACGTCCTCAATTGCTCGTCAAAAAAGACGCCTAGTTTGGCCGTTAACCTGTTTTTTTTTGCACGGGCTCCATGTGGTCCCGAAGCAAATAATCCGGCATACAGTCTTCGTACTGTTCCTTGGATATAGGATTCACTACACATTTCCGTTCCATGGCGTTCAAGGTCTGCAGTAAGCGATTCTCTCAGCGCAGGTTTCGATTCGCCATAGGGTAGCCGAACTACAAATCGGCCACTTTCATCATGATAGTGCGCAGGGTTGAAGATCTCAGTAGCCTGGATTTCATTCATTGTGAGCACCTTTCGTGCAGGTATTTCCTCGGTCTCCCAAAACATTCGCAGATATTTTTTAATGTTGACAACGGTTTTGATAGTAAGGGTGGTGTGGTACTTCGGTTTCAGAGTGAAGAGAATACTTCCGTACACGTCAGGTACTACATTTCTCGAGTAATTCATGATTAGGGCCTAAAAGCCATTTGTAAACAATGACTTTGAACGTTGATCTCTCACGAATCACGAGAATCCTACTATATTCAGCTACTCCATATGGTAGAACTAACATTCTTCTACCAGATGCTGCTTTTATTTTACGAGAATGATTTTAGATTCAAAAGAAATCGACATTTAAAGTCATTGTTTACAAATGGCTTTTAGGACCTTAACATGAATTACTCGAGATTTATTCGGTCTTCTATATTTCATATTTCCCATAGTCTACTCCTTATAATGTATGGAATACCACATCTCTTTTTGTTTGGTATTTTTTTTTGGTAAACATTTATGTTAAGAATTCGTCAACAGTCTTGTCGATCATAATCATAATCTCTATATCTTCTAGTTAATGTGCTAACACAGGGTTCTCTTTCGATGATTTCAGTTGATTCATCTTTTTCTTTTTCATTATCAAATCCTGTAAAGGTTTCTTCGAGTTCTAGACTTGTGTTGAAGGTAGACGTCCCTGCTACCTGCTCTTGATTGATTGAAGTAGTTGGAAGTTCTTCCACATCATGTGTTAATGAAGTTGTTGCAGGTGGTGGAATTTTCTACAAGTGTACTACATTTCTCTCATATTGCCTGCTTGTTCCTGAATCCTCGATTGTTATCTTTTTTCTAATAACTGTATGTATGTTTAGGTCGAACTTTGTTTGTAATTTGTTAGATGGTTGTCAAATTTTGGATACTGGATTCCGTTGCATGTTGCCTAGGGTCCTCGCGTTCTTATCCCTTTTGTTTTTGAATGCAATCACGATCTCGGTAATCTGAAGTAGGCGGAGTGGTTTTGATGTCCTCTATACATGGAAGTTTAGAACGTATGGTTCGACAGTAACACGATTCAGTTGGTGTGTTACAATTCTTTTGCTTCTCTGTCCATTAGAGGCCACCATGCGCGATTCCTCATCCTTTTTTTTTCATGGGCGACTCACCCGGATGTTCTTCATGGGCAAGCTATATCATCTTATTTCGTAAAGCCTTCGGAACCACCAATTTATTTTCTAGTGGCTTGTGATTAGTTTCCAGCTCAACATTTTTACCGATTAGAAATACAGCAAACTTTTCAACTGACCAAACTATTGCTAGTGCTTTTGCTAGCATAGGAAATTATATGTCTAAGCGGAGCAATTTTAGTAGCAAGATCTGGAAGAAATCGTCCGACGTAAGTTTCTACCCCCAAAAAACTTCAAACTTCCTCTAAAGTGCTAGGTTCACGAAACTTTTGTAGTGAATCGATTTTGCTTAAGCTGGACGAATACTTTGACGTGACAATAAATGGCCCAGAAATTCAATCTACTTGGCACACGCATTTTTCGTGATTTGACAAAATGCCACGCTTTTTCAAAACATTGTGCAATGTCTTGTCGTATTCTTTTTCATCAGCCCCTCAGGAATAACACTTGGACCCAGACCCAGAGCACGCAGCTGTCTGATTACTTCATCCGACGTTATCACTAGCTTCCGAAGATTGGTTGGATTCGTAAAAGACACAGCTAACTCACCAACGAAAAGACGATGTATTTGTTTTGGTCGTCCTAGATCCTGGAATGAGCGACACTTCTTACAGTTGCCCTTGAACGTGGGAATGTTTATTGATGGAAGATGAACGTACAGCATTTGGTCTAAATTTTGCACTCCATCAGCAGGAACACGGCTGCCGGTTGGGTGTAGTCGTGCGTCACCGAGCTGGGTAGTTAATGCGCTCGTTTGGGTTGAAACTACAGTCTGAAGCGACATAAGCGCCCTGTGTGCCTCCAACAACGCTACCATTGCACCTTCACCTGCGACGGATCCATCATCCAAGTGTATGTAGATCGCTTTGGCCTTGTAGTATCTATCCTCGAATTCGGTGCGGTAACTGAATACCGACACAATGGCTTCCAAATTCGTTGTCCGGGCTTCAATATCTCCCTGAACTGTTCCATCTACTAGTTGGTTGATCCGGTTGACGCGTTCCCTAACCTCACAAATCGGCGCATCACGAGCCCCCACTTTCTTCGCTGTCTCGAACCCCCATTTCATCTTCTGGAAGAGAGAATTACGTCGCACTATCAGCTCTTCCACCTTCTACTGGTTACTTTTAGTGCCCCGTTCGCGAAGGATAATAAATGTTTTTGATTTGAGCTGAAATTTTCGGAATCGAGACGAAATAAAAATCGCGGCGTACATTTGCGACACGAATGGGTTTTGATTTGTTTTATTCTTCTTCTTGTTTTTATTCTTTAAAAAAATAACCTATCGGAAATTTGATTAGCGAGGGAAAAGAAAGGAGTTACTCGCTTAAAATATTTGATATAAACTTCTACTCTAAACAATTTTCAAAACCTCACTCTTGAGCTGCTGATCGCACAAACTGCACAAAAATATGGTCAAAGTATGCCAAAACAAAACAAATACTTCAAAAACGGACGAACAGCGACGCCTCAGGAAAATTGCGTGTCGTGAAATTCATTTCGCCTAACTTTCAAGTAGCATCCAATCATAATCACTGAACCGATTACCACTCCCTTGACCTTCCAACCGTGGCATCCTTCAAACGGACTGTTAGCGGTGCACTAAAAACGTAAACCGTGCTATTACTAACAACATCGCGTGCTTCATGCAAATCATGCAAGAAATTAGAAAAGAAAGGCCCAACTGCCCAACTCTTCACTAAAAAGTTAATTTCCGGGGTGGCGAGATAACCTAAACACCCGAAGTGCAGAACCAACTCACCTCGAACCAATCCATCATCCACCCTTTAGACCATTGGAAGGGATGCGTGATTTACAATTTCTAATCGCGTGTTCCTTTCTGGATGGATTCGAATCGGTATGGAAATCCAAACCCGAAGGCAACGGCACAATTAAAGCAATTACTGCGTTTATTCCTTCCGCCCGTCTTCATCACAACTAATTTTCCGAATGCAGGAATCGTTCTGAACAATCGATAGCGAGCGCGGCAGAATTGTAATTAATTTCACGCCAACCGTCTCGAGCGGATGGCGAGACGGAACTTTTTGTTTTGTTCGTGTTGTTTTATCAATACTCTTCGACGAAGGATAATTTAAGTACCTCCCCTCCCACTCTCGCCTTTACACGAGCGCCAACAATTGCAGCCGGTGTGTGCAATTAGACACCCCCCCACTTCCCGATCACTTGATATGTTCGGACTTTGCGCTGGTATATATGGCGACTAACAAATTTCCCACCTTCCCCCTCCATCCACAGGCCACCGTATGACCTGGACGGCGTACCACCGACTGGCGGACATTCACGAGTGGATGGACTACCTGTCCAAGACCTACCCGGACATCTGTAGCACCCAGAGCATTGGGAAATCCGTCCAAGGTCGGGACCTCAAGGTGCTCCGCATCTCCAACGGAAATCCCTCGAATGGCGCTGTCTGGATCGACGGAGGAATTCACGCTCGGGAGTGGATCAGTCCGGCCACGGTGACCTTCATCGTGAACAACATGGTAGAGGATTGGGACGATCAACCGGACTACATTCGCAACATAGACTGGTACGTCCTTCCGGTGCACAATCCGGACGGATACGAATACACCCACCAGAACGATAGATTGTGGCGGAAGAATCGTCGCAGTTCGCTGTACGGACCGTGCGCCGGAGTGGATTTAAACCGCAACTATGGCTACAAATGGGGCGGCCAGGGCTCTTCCAAGCAACCCTGTTCGGACATCTTTGCCGGAAGTGGACCATTTTCCGAACCGGAAACGAAAGCGGTGTACAATTTCATGCAAAGTTCAGCGGCCAACTGGAAAGGATTCCTGACATTCCACAGCTACGGACAGTACATCCTGTATCCTTGGGGCTACGATCGTTCCGTGCCACCAGATCACCAAGATCTCAAGCGAGTTGGAGATGATGCTGCTAAGGTGAGATTCATATCAAAAAATCCTTTTTCAATGTACAAATATACCATTGTTCAACCTTTCAGAAAATGCTCCAAACGGAGGGATCTTCCTACACGGTGGGGCCATCTGGAAATACACTGTACCCGGCCTCCGGTGGTTCGGACGATTGGGCTCGCGGTGAAATGAAAATCAAGTATGCCTACACGGTTGAACTGCGCGATAGTGGACGAAACGGATTCGTTCTACCGGCCAGCCAGATTCAACCCACCGGACGGGAAGCGTTCATATTTGTCGATACCGTGGCCAAAGCCATTTCCAAGCTGAAATAGGTCATCTGTTGCTCTCTCTTTTAGAACTAAGTCGATTCGAAAATAAATTACTGAAATGAAAACAAACCAACACTAACCTTGACAAAGGCCCTGCTTTCCTCGTCCCTCCGAGCGATTGCTTCGAACTCCTCAAGCACAGCGGCCCTCATTTCCATCGGCGTCGATTCGCAGGAAATATCCCTCAGCCCACCCATGGCACGTTGCACTTCCTTTATCCCATCGCCAGCACCACCGTTGTCTTCTGTGGCACCGTTTCCGCCGAAAAGGGGATGCTGCTTCCGGATCAGCTGTTCCGCTTCCCTCAGAATTTCTTCAACACTTTTCCCATCCTCACCGGCCCCTGCCAACTGGCTAACCTGCTCGAAAATTCGATCCACATCAACATCCTCCCCGCACCCGCCGGAACCGTTTCCGCCCGAGAAACCCGTCAGACAGTTCTGCTCGTTCCGGAGAAACTCCAGGAAGGACGATTCGCTCGTTATGTCATCCAACTGTTGTTGCTGAGCTTCCAGCAGTTTTTCCATTGCACTTGCACTACCGACGCCGCCCACTTCCGGACTCAGCAGGGCTTGGTGCTGCTGCTGTTGCTTGAGCGACATCGAATCGTCCTGGTTCTGGTCCGTCTAATTCCCCGCCGCTAAAGCACACTGCACTTGCATCGAAACAAGCGCGCCGAAATTAATGCGAAACGAAAAGCGAATTAATGTTAACTTTCCCCCGACGACGCCGTTGACGAAAACGAAAATTTTTCCTCCACGGTGATGCGTGTTATCCTTTGGTGTCTTTTTTGTTTGTATTTCCACCGATTGACAGGACAGGACATTCGAGTCGTTTGGTTTCTAAGAGGGTGGGATGAGTAATTGCACGCACACCACTCGACAGGTAGCAATGTGTAACAGAGATTGTATAACAGTTTGATGTACAGTGGGTAGTGATGGGATGATTTTTGGTCAAATTATGTTGGGTTCTGATGAATTCCGCAAGTAACCACAAGCATTAACGTATTACAGTATTTAAACTGTAACTCAGCGAATGTGCATCCCTGACTTTTTTTTTAGCAATATGCGTGAAATAATGATTTAAGTGCACATCATGAATGCATTGAAGAATTGTCTTATTTTAACTATTTCAGCTCTTCATCATCGTTCTTTTTTGATTATCATGGCAAACAAAATTTGTTCACATTTTGCCAGTTAGTTTATAGAAGAGATTTTATTCTACGGCCAACAGAAAATGTATTTTAAGAGTTATTTATGGATGAAAAAGTCGATGAAGAGAATCGTCGAAAGCTGATTCTCTCTTATTTCAGCTCTGTTTTGTAGTGTAAACAGTAACAATAAGAATCCGCGCAACGTGAATCTATGGATTGCTTTCTGTCTATCAAAAACAGTCTCGAAGAACCCAGTTTGGACCAGTTGTTGGAGGCAATTAGTAAAAATGAAATGCTTCAGACTACATCAGCGATCGGAGATGAAAATAGTAAACAAGATCTTGGATTTTTCTTGATGGATTGGAGTATAAAACACAAGATAAGTTGAATACCATCGTCAATTACCTGTTAACTTGAGACGACTCCTAAAAACACCTCGTAAGACAGCTGTAGTCGGGAGTATTGACAGTGGTTCTTATTGGGACAACAGCATAGGTATTTGCACGTTATAACATGATTTAAAAAAAAAACGATATTGTTCAAAACACATGTTTGACGTGTTTATCGATTCTAAATGTATTGATGTTTCTCTATTCTATTAGATTACATTACCAATATATTCATATGTTGAGAGTAACATTTAATCGACTGTTCCATGCAAAACAGTCTCCTCGATGATCAGCTCCTCCAAATCCTCATATTCATCGTGTTCATTGATGGTAATCTACCCCGTGTACTCCATTTTAATGCTTTCACCTTGAACTTACTCGATATTTCCCTTACACTCGGGGTTAGACTTCGAGTTCTGGACGTTCCCTTACGATTGTAGTCGTTGCTAGAACCAGAATCATCTCGAAGTTTTTTGGATCTGTTCCTGGATGCTGGCTGTCTCAGCATCTGTTCATTTGCCCACTGCTTTGAATTCCTCATACACAGCTTCTAGAATTTATTGCACTTGTCCTTGGTAAAAGTATCATTTGCATTATAAATCACTTTGGAAAATAGATTGATACACTTGACAAATCTTGAAAATGCAATATTTGGAACCAGTACGTGGTTCTCATCGAGCGTTTTATTGATTTCGGTCCAAGAACAGAGACGTAAAAATCGGCGGTCAACAAAGTAGTCAATCATTTGCTGACAAACAGTTCCTCCTTTGTGCTTGAACCTATTGTTTCCATGCATTTATTCCATCTGACGAATTACATTTTCGGCGTAATCTTCTTCCTTGCATAGCTTTTCTGCGGCTTCAAAATCGGCCTGACTGTTAGCTGGAACCAGTTTCAGCTCAGATATTTTTCCGGATGTATATGAGGACTGCAGCATTTCTGAACAAGATGTGAGGCGATCAATCTTGGTGTTTGCTTGGGCAGTCAGAATCAACCTGTCGTTGATGGTTTTCAGCATGTTCAAAATGTCACCATTCTGGAAATTAGTGCCCAAGCTGTTCTTACTGCTTACTGGAGAGACAACTTCATCTAAAGACGTCACCAGAAGATACTAAGTTGCTCCGATCCAGAGTCGTCACTCGCAGCCTCCATGTCTTGATTTCGGCCTCGGCTTCACGTTTGGCAATTGCAGTAAATAATGCCGCTGCATCATGTTCAACTTCGGTGTTTTCTAACACATTTCTGGGTTTCATTGGTTGTTTCTCAGATTCGGAATGATTTGCTCCAGATCCATAACTACACGGAGAAAAAACAGTCCCGTTTGAAATAACAAACATGTTGGTTGACAACCAAACTAAAAAACTGGTTGTTTTAAAAGTCCGATTTGTTGTTTCAAACCAATGATTTCGTTTTGAAACAAACAGATAGGTTGGTTGTTTCTACCTAAATATATTACCACAATTCAACACAAATTATGGTTGTTCTGAACTTATATGTTTGTTGTTTACACCTTGAGAGGGTTTTATTATTACCAAAACACAGGTTGCGTTGACCCAGGGACACCCAGGGGTTGATTCAACCAGAGCGGCGTTAAAATCAAACTGATATTTTGTTAGGAGGAAAACAAACTAAACAAACAGATTGAAACAGATTTTTTTTTGGATTATTTCATAATTCATCATCCGGTCCCGCTGCATGCGCTGACGCTGTCACTCAAGAAAAGGTAAAAATTTAATATTTTAATTTTAAAAAATACCTGAAAATAGTAGAAAGGCTCGCATAAACATTTGTATATTTCTCTTAGACGGAAATAAGTCTTTTGTAAATGTGCACTTTTCTAATTAGCAATTTATGCAAATAAATGTTCTTGAAATTACAGTAGAGATGTGGGTGAATGTGAACGGAAATGTTTGTTGTTTCAAATATTTTCATTTGTTTGTTTCAAACAGCAATGCAGTTTGAATCATACTAAAATTTGTTTCAAACAAACCATAAGCGTTGGTAGAATCAACCAACAAATCTGTTTGTTTTTGTTGCTGTCATAATGAAACAACCAATGTCAGTTGAACTGAACTGCTTAGTTCCCGAAACAATTACTCGACATTTTAGTTTGTTTTAACCACCGTAGGTAGTCAAATCAAACTAATATGATGTTTGTGCCCAATTCAACGTGAAACTCCGGTTAAATGAAACTAGAATATGTTTGTGTTTACCAATCGTTTTTCTCAGTGTATGCATTCCTCTAGCATTGGATTTGCCTGGATTACGGTTAGCAGCGATTTTAATCTGACTATATTTAGCTCCTCTAGGCATTCCTAGAAGTAATTTAATTATAGTTATGTTAAATGTGAAATAACCCTTGAAAACTTACAGTTAATTTTCTGATGAGAAGATGCACTTATTTTCACCTCGTGCACAATTATAATAAAACAAAAACCGAACAGCAAAAAAAGGGACATATGCTGCAAAACCTGGACAGCACAAGAGCTGTGTCTTACAAGAACTGTGCGTTTCTCACCCGACTTGATTTTGGAATTGTATTTCAAAAGTGCGCAATCGGAAATAAAGGCCCAACAAACATTGCATGTTGTATAAGAGCTAATTCAATAGAAAATTAGATTCTCTTAAGCTATAAAATAGTTTATTTGGCCTTTAATCAACTCATATTGTTTGTTTAGGAGCTTAATTGTATCAAATCGCATTGATATGTTGATGAACTTTATTATGAGATGTCAGAAAAGGTTTGATGAAAAAAGCAGTGCAATTTGAGGAAATCGCTTACTTCAAATCACTTTTTCGCATTTGTGAAACTCGATATCGCAAATCACTCGAGTGTGATATGTATAATACAACTGGAAAATGTGCTATTAATAGACGCTGCTTTAAGTTATAGATTTCTACTGACTAAGGCATGTAGCACTTGTGGTCCTGATGATAAGCGCGGCAGGACATCGATAACGTCTCTCGTCAACTTCTAGGTTCGAGCCCCGGCAGAGGAAATAGTCTAGTCTTCTAAATGTATTAAAAAAGTTGATGTATCTTCCCAGAAGTACAAGATAAATAAATAAGTTCAAAATGTTAGATTTAAAAGCTATAATGTAATTAAATAGAATAAAAACATTTGTTTCTTAATGTAATTATATTTTTTCAAACCTTAAATGAACATTCCATAATGCCCTTAATGCATGCAAATTATAACTTTATTTCAGCTATTTCAAATGCAATGAAGCCTTGACCACTTACACACGTTACTTACTTTTGGGTAAAAAATTTCCCAAAACTAAGTTATTTGAACCCAGGTAGGTAAACATGATTATATCCAAAATTGGCTTCCCACACTTAATTGCTCCGCTGGAGCATTATTTTAATTTTAATTAAATTTCGCTGAAAATGTCTTTATTGAGAAGTTTTGAATTTTTCCTACGTCTTACAACAAACCGCTTTTAATTAGAATTTCATTTGAATTTTCTAGAAGCATTTTAAAAGTTTCGTCCTATACTTTAACATGGGAGCTGTCAGATTTATCACCACTCGGTGTCTTCTTCTTTTTTCAATTTGGATTCCTCAATTGTTGATTTCTAGGATTTTTTTCAAGAGGGCGAATTTAACAACGAGAGATTCTCTCCTCTCTCGCTCTCTTTCATTTATTACAGCGCCATTATAAAACTTTTGAGGGATTCTTTAGTACAGATAGAAACTCTAGAAATAGTAGAATAAAAAACGTACAGCTGAATGAAAGAGAATGTAATCAAAGAGAGTCTCTCAATTTCAGATTCGCCCTAATGAAAAAAAAAACCACTAGATTCGATTGATTAGTCACAATCTTACCATTTCGTTGATCTACTAGATCATTATTTGAGGACAGATTCGGACCAATCGATACGCCCTTATAATTCCACATTCAAACATTTTATTCCAAAACCCTCCCCCCTTAGCTTCATAGCACTCTAAGGCAAATCCGATGGAAATCCTATTCGAGCCCGAATTTCCTGTTTCGTTTTCGGGCCGAGGCCCAACTTGGGCACGGTTAGTATCGTGACTTCGGGTGTCTTCATCGGATCGACATCGGCTGCCAGTCCCGACGCACCTTCCGTGGTTGCGGTCGTTGCCCCCCCACCGCCGCCGGTCCGTTCATCATTGGTTCGGGCCAGCCGTTCCTGCTTGGCCAGTTCGTACTCTTTGAGATCGCTCAACTTGAGGGTAAAGTTCTGAATCTCGCGACGGCGCATTTCTCAAGCTGAAACCAAAGGAGAAACGGTCACCAGAAGAGAAACGGTCAATTTCGTATAACAGCGAAGACATGCACCCTCGCTGAAGCGAGCAACGGAACCCGTTCACAGCTATCATCGCATGAGGCAAGCAGCAAAGCGAAACGTCAAACAACGATGTACCCAAACAACCAAAACACACCCAAGCGAGGGCAAAAGTGGATGCAAAAGTTATTCGTGTTTTCGGTGATAAATAAATCAGTTTCTCACCTGTGTCCTGTGTGCGAGCGTTCCTCAGCACTGCCGAAAGATGCTGTACCTGGAGGATTATCTGGAAAGTGAGTATAAATCCGTTTTCCAAGCAATTATAGGGAATTTTTCGGGAGAGTAGACCGCTGCTGCTTTCGATTTTGTTTGCAATTTGACAGATGGCGAAAAGGATACTAACCTTACGGGAAACGTCGGTCTGAGGGGGGCGCGTTCGCAACTTTAGAAGGCGCAAAATTCAAATAGTCACGTTTTATCAATCGTTTGATGAAATCGGTCTGTCTATCCGATAATTCGTTCTCACGTCTTAGGTTTTCAGGATAGAGCGATACATTTTGAGACAAATTTATGAAAATAAATCAAGTACAACAATTTCAACATTCGTATATCCCGTCAATCAGCTTCTTGAACGAGTTATCGGCAAATGCGATTGGACCGAAATGACAAACATTTCATTGAGCGTTCATTAAACATTTCATTGAGCGCATTTTTTTTTCTTCATTTCAGTGATTGAGCATTTGCCTCAAGAGCTTCGCGATCGGTTTACAGAAATGCGAGAGATGGATCTATCTGTGCAAAGTAAGTACCTACCTATTTGCAAAAACTTTTTAAAATCATTAAATTGAGAGGAATTTGATCAGCAATAGCTTCTTCGACAAACAATTATTTTATCCTTTGCTTTCCAGCAGTCATGGAAGACTATTTAACTGTTTTGATTTAGAGTTATGGAAGATAATATCTAGCAGCAAAGTTATTAGCGGAAAAGAAAATCAACGGAGAGAATCGATTAATGTGATTTACATCTAAACTCAAAGTTGAGACGAATTTGACTCAAGTTAATAAAGAAGGGACCAAGAACTACAAAGTCGATTTAGTTGATTTGATGTCTTGTCATTTTCAACAAAATAAATGCAATTTAAGTTACTCCACTTTTGACAAAATTATTTTTTGACTGATTTGAGTTAAGACGAACGGCCGTGTAGGATGCATTGCAACGTTTGTCTTAAGCTTCTCTCTGACTTTTCCAAAGTTCTTACCAAATTTCTTCGAATTTCTCACCGGACTTCGCCGATGTTCTCCTTGCGCAACTTGAGCAACTTTTGTTGTACGAATTTAGCTGAATGTTCGTAATTTCCAAGTTTCATTAAAGTTCTTTCCGAACTTCTCTGTATTTATTTCATATGGTTCAAAGATTCTTCCCAAATATGTCTTTATGTATTCCATATTAAACTTCTCTAAAGTTCTTCTTTAGCTCTGCTGGAACTCTCTTATTCTCCTTCCTGACCTTCTCTGGAAATCTTCTCGAACTTGTCTGAAGTCAATCTCGAACTTATCTGTAGCTCTATTCGAGCTTCTTCTCTGGTGTTTTTCCCAAACTTAGCTAAAACTCTTGTTAAACATCTGTCAAACTTCTGCTGGGAAGTTATTTCGTGGAGGTTGTTTCGAACTTCTCTGAAGCATTCTCTGGAATTCTTCGCGATGTGTACTGAAGTTCATGACAAATTTCATTCCCGAGTTATTTTTTAACTTTGTACTGAAATTTCTTTCTTTCTAACCAAACACTTCTAAAGTTTTTCACTTCACTTCCGGAGCAATTTGCGATTTGGGCGTACATGAAAAATATAAACAAAATGTTTTTTCAATGCAATGCATAATTATTACATCTAAATCATGAGTTTTTACCTTTTTGTCCTGGTTGTGCTATAATTTTACTTATTAAATGCTGTTTTTGCAAAGGGCGTAGAGTTATTTCGTAATCAAAACAATTCACTCTGTGATTTACGCCATACTGATTGTTGACAAAGTGAAAGGCGTAATTTAAATCAAAACATAAACATGGCGTAAAGTAAAAGGCGATACTGACAAAAAATCAAAACAACGGCGAAAAGTAAAAGGCGATACCTACAAAATAATCAAAACAACGGCGAAAAGTGGAAGGCGAAACCTATGAAAATGTCAAACATAGGCGAATAGTATAGGGCGATACCTTTATTTCCAGTACTTGTGGGGCCAGCATTGAAAATGGCGTAATCCAACATCCTAGTATTGATAGGCGAATATTAAAAATGTGCAAATTTCAATGAATAACGAACGGAGTTCCATCAGCATTATATATGAATCAGAAACTAGTTTTGTTCTCTGTCTGTATGCTAGATTGTATTTGAATTTATTCGTTAATTTGTAAATTACTATTTGAAATTCTACTTGCACTATTACAATCATCATTTCCCTTTTGTTTACATTCTGCATGTTCGCCCTTATCGCAAATTGCTCCGGACTTAGGTTCTTTCTAAATATCGCTGGTAACTCTCTCGAACTTCTATCAAGCTTTTCTCGAACTTCTTTCTCAACTAGAGATCATCTCTAGATCTTCTAGAATTTTCTCGCAGTCATCCCCATGTTTCGCTGAATATCTCTCTAAACCTTATTAAACCCTGTTCGGACATCTCTTGAAAAATTTCCTGAACTTCTCCGCATATTCCTGGACATCTGGAACTTTAAGTTATTTTGTATTTTCTCTGAAGTTTTCACCTCATTCCCGATATTCTTCACGAGTATTCCTCAAACGGCACTTAAGTTCAACCCGAAAGTTTTCCGATTTATTTTCAAGTTTATACTGAACTTCTTTGTATCACATAGAACAGACATCCAGGCTCGAACATTTTTTTTTCCTTCCAGATTTTTTTGTAAATTTTTAAAAGCAAAACGTTGGAAAAACAGCGCCGCCTAGTCCAGATTTCACCAAACTAAAATTGACAGACAGTCAACGACTATCAAATCCCGAGGCGCGCAGGTGGCGTTATAAATATACGATTGACCGAAACTAACTGAAACGAGCTGTATTTTTAGAATGACAGTTACAGAAATCAACACTGGGAGGGCACTCCGGCTTGGATGTATGTTCTGTGTTTTAATTTTCTACCCAATCTCTTGTGAAAAATGTTCTCACAGAGTTTATTTGAAGTTCACCCCGAACTGCTCTAAATCTTATCTTTTGTTAAACTCTTCTCGAACCTATATGAAGCTCTCTATAGCTCTTCTCTGGCTTCTCCAGAGTTCATCACAAACTTATCTGAAGTTTTTTTTCCGAGTTTCTTCATAGTGATCCCGATATTTCTTTTCAAACTTCGCTAAAACGATCTTTAAATTCGTTTTCTAAAGTTTTTCTGTAACTTATTTGAAGTTCTTCCCTAGCTTCTTCAAAGCACTTTCCTAAAGTTCTTCTCAAACTTAGCGGAATCGCTCCATAAACTTCTCTCGAGCCACTTCTAGGCCTTCGCTGAATTTCCTCCCAAACTTCTCTGGAAAGTGTGTCCCGAATTTCCCTGAAGCGGTCTCTGGAATTCTTTTCGATGTGTTTTGAAGTTTTTGGCAATTTTTTTTCTGACAATACGTAAATTTAGGTTTTTCTTCAAAACACATATTAAGATCTTTCTGAGCTTCGCTTTAGTTCGTCGGCACCGTTGGAACCCTGGAATGGCGAACCAGCCTCAGGCTTAAATTTTTACGTGAATTGCCGAACCAACAACAATTGTTTCCAAATTACTCTTGAGTTCTTCCCAAATTCGTCCAAAGTATTTCCATTTTTTCCAAACTTCATACTTCTATGAATTCTCCACTCATCATCTCTCATGTTGTGCAGATCTTCGAAGAAAGTCACCCTGAAAATTCCTAAAATTCGCTGGAATAAACTACCAAAAGTACCAAAGTATTGGGAATATGCTTGTAAATATGAAGACCAAACTTTTAAAAGTTCTTGTATAAACTCGACCATCCCTTCACTTAAACACTTATTCCAGCTTAGGTCATTGGACCTTCAATAGCGCATACCATGCCCATAAACTACCACAAGATTACTGGATTCGCTTGTTGATATGGAGACCTTTATTCTAGAAAGTTTTTTTCCAGAGGGTTCTGGATAGCATGGAATAACTTTTCACACCAATACTAGTTTTATAATAGAGCTGTGGACCTCCATGAATCCATGTCGTTGTATCGAAATAACTGTCCACTCCGAAAAGCCTCATGATGATAAGAAAATATTTCCTTGATCATGATTCGATAATCCGCGCATGAAGAAATATAAAAACTAACAATTATAGTCTTTTCGGGTTAGTAAACGTAGTCAGAAACATTCACTGAATTTGTCTGAAGTTTGCGCAATATTCCTTCCCATAACTTGTCTGAAATTCGCCTTAAACTAGTCTATAAATTCACCACAACTTTCCTAATGTTCGCTTCAAGTTGGCGAAGAACTCCCCTTCAAGCATTTCTCTTCTGTCAGAGTCTGTCTCAGTATGATTCTGTTGATTATATACATGGTCAATCTTTGTAGCTTTCTGAAGTTCATCGTCTACAAAACAAAGGGAAATTATTTGATAAGGCTTCCGATTTTCCAAATGCGAACTGTCGGGCTTTACGTTTCACACCTTCCATGAAGGTATGTACCGCTGTTATATCCACTTTATTTGATGCTGAACGCCAATTTGCCTTGAACTGTTTTTCACTTACAACTGTTTTTTTGAGTTCTCTTGAGGTGTCTCTTTCCGATTGCCCAATATTTTCCAATTGGGTGCAGTTCCGACGAGTTTGGAGGGTTTTTCTCCTTGGGTACGATTTGCTCGGTTGGCGTCAGCGCGTTCTACAGGAAAACAGTTCTGTGTCATAATTGTCTTCGGTACAATCATCTGGCAGTGAACTGCAAAAGCATGCGCAGATGCAATAACGGCTCGAAAACTCTCGACAAGAAGGAAGATTTCAACGGGTGCAGACAGCTCCAATGGTGCTTATACTGTAGAGTTGAACACAGGGCTACGGATATCTGCTGCCCAGAACGCGCACGACGAAACAACGTACAGGCAATTATGGCACGCACAATTTTCACAGCAATAGAAGCAGTGGAGCAATTTCCCACCCAAACACGGAATTACTATGAAGCACTAGTAGAATCTGCCCAGGAACCGACTCTGACC
This sequence comes from Aedes japonicus, assembly GCA_034211315.2. Taxonomy (NCBI): domain Eukaryota; kingdom Metazoa; phylum Arthropoda; class Insecta; order Diptera; family Culicidae; genus Aedes; species Aedes japonicus. Next base: position 69,995 of record JASCZW010006530.1, read on the forward strand.
GAATCCTACGCCACTTTGACTGCACGAAAATATAAGCCTAGGATGGAAGTACCAACCCGATAACAGAAACGGATAGGAGAAGATGAAAAGGCAAATATCATCTCAGAACACGTTGGCAGAACAACGCTAATGGTGTGGCCTTGTTCAGTAAGTATAAGGTGTCAGAGGCAGAAAAATGGAAGTACACATCCATCCACATCAATAAACACAGCAGATTAATTAAGTCAGAAATTTTTTTCAAGGTTTGTTTTAAAGATGACCGGAGAAGGTAAGGTAAACCCCTTTAATTTGGAACTACAAAAGCAATTCAGAATGTAAACCTAAAACAAGGAAAATTGTACACAAGAATAATCAATAGAGAAAAATGTGAGTAAGACAAGCGCAAGGTTCAAAGTCTACGAAACCATAAAGATGAAATTTTGCTAGTGATGAACGAAAACATGGAAACATGGACAAAGCCAGGAGAGCAGACAAGCCGAGCGTACAGGATAACGGATTATCATCAGATACTAACATCTCGAACAGCTGGTTATGGTGGGGTCGGAATATATATTCAGCAGAAATACAACTATCAGCAGGTAGACATCACGATACAATAGGAACAGATTCATGTTATTGTTGTCAAAATACTACGTTTGGGCATAGTAGTCGTTTGAGTCTACGGAAAGTGTTTCTAAAATCCATTGCATTGGAAGACGTGAACATCGGTTGATTGAAGCAAATTTGATTTGAGCATCTAGGAAATTTTAGGAAATTTGAAGCAAATTTGACCACACATAGGACACTTAAACCACATTTCGTAAACCATCGAAATATATTCGAGGAGATCTCGAATTGGAGTTGTGAGGACATACAAAGCTTGGAAGGATTTAGAAAGCAAAGTTAAACAATGACACCAGAAAATTGAGTAAACACAAGCCTAAAGCACGGTGGAGCGATGGAGAAAGCATGGAAAATTAAGACGGAGGCAGTAAAATGGTTTCATGAAAAAAGTACTATAGAAAACGCAACAGAGGTCAAAAACTATTCGGCGATATGCACTAAACTAAAAAATGGTATTAAAAAACAAACTAAGAAGCTTACAAAAACAGTTGATCCGCAAACTAGCTCTAAGGTACTTTTTAGCAAAATTGCGAGAAAATCAGGGAAATGCTACCAAAAAAAGATCAACAATGATGATGATGAGATACTATCATCTATTGTAGCAAGGTAACTTTCTATAGCAGTGGAATAATCTGAAAAATGATTTGATCAAGATTCTATTGTTATCAAGCTCCTGTATGAAGGGCCAAAAAACGTTTAGGCGGGCCCCTAAGCAGAAACAATTACGTGAAACCCGCGAATATAGGGAAACGAATCTCCTTCCAAAAGCAAGTTCATACCCAAAGCATTAGAATCGAGCCCTCGATTGACAGAATAAACCCAATAGATGGGGTCGAAGAGCCCGCCCTCGTTCCGCGAAATGTTAACAATAGGGAGGAGCTAGTCCCATGCTCCCTATCCAAATCGTTTCACTTGGGTGCCCTGATGGTCCCTCCTTCTTCCCGTATTATGTCGTGGATATTCATTATATTTGGTCATTTGATTGCTTACCTTGTGTTAGAAAATTTGGCTGAAAGTAAAATTGGTTAGGAAGCTAGACTAAGGCGACATTTCCTAGGACCGGTCGTACCAGTGAACAATAGACAGCTTCCAGGCAGTACGGGTCAGTGAAGTCTCTTGAGATTTTCGACACAAACCCTAGCTGGCGATTAGCCTGAGAGATCACAGGTGAGCGGTGGAGGTTAAACCAAAGATACCACTATGCAAAAAGATACACGACTCTTGCGATTCACAGCAGACACGAATAGCGCTGCCTGGTGCGCAAAAATCCAACTAGTACACTGTTAATATGATGCGTGTGAAATGGTTTATACCGTTCTTTACTTATTGCTCTGTGTTGTCTCGATCTTACTGCTTTTGAAGAGTTGACTTTAGGATGACCATATGATATTGCTCGCGATCATAGGATAGAGAAGACAACAGAAAGGAAAAAGGATTAGTGATTGTTAACACGCTATGCGCATGTGAGATTTTCATGGTGATATTCTCACAATGGCCGTTCAGAATGGTTCGACGGATGCATATGAGAGGTCATTCTCAATGAGTTTCCACTCGTTTACTCAATTCCATTATGTTTGTTTATAGAAGACAAGAAACATGATACAACGTGCTACATGTCGGAATATCAGGGCAATGATCCCCCATCGCATCTTCAAGGGATCATTACAAGCTGTCCATTTGGATTGAAAAAGGCACTTTTGAACGTTAGTGGGGCAGCCGATTCACACATGAAATCTACCGCGACCGACTCGACAGAACGCGCTCATACACTGAAGTCAACTACCATGGTGGTCTTGTTCCATGGAGGAAACCAGACCTTAAACATAAAAATGCATAACGCTGCGATTGAGATGGTTTACAGTCACAGATACCTTGGTTTTCTAATCGACAGGTTTCTAGGATTTGGAGGACTCATACGGATCGCAAAGAAAAGATAGAGGAATTAAGGATGCAAAAGCTTATCAGTAACATTCATAGCGGTAGTCACCCTCAAACGATGAACTTGATATACAACGTCCTGGTTAGAAGTTGCGTTGAATACGGGTCATCTGTCTTTAATAACGCGTTGGAAACAAACAAATAGGTACTACAGACCGTACTGAATGGATGCTTACGAATAGTCTCCGGTTGCAGCATAACTACACCATTGAACTCAGTATTAGCTATATCGAATCAAGAACCACGGAATATTCGAAGCGAATATATAGCATGCAAAAAGATTGCACAATATGAAATACGGCCCCAACGTTCATGTTGATCTCGATCTCTTCTGTAAAGGGTGTCCACGATGAAATTGCCACACACAAAATTGATTCGCAAAATTCGAGTTTTCATCCGATTGCCATCAAATTTTCAGGGATTGAGAAATAACTATTAAACTTCATTTTACCATTTTACTCGTATTTTATTTACAGTCCATACGCAAATGCCCAAACCTTGGCCTTAACCCCGGCCATAAGATTCTGCACAACCTGTGAATCAACCGTTTTTTGCATGTAAACCCATACTTTCTTCAGTTCCTCGACTGTCTTCACTACCTTAGGTCGTTTAAGAAGGTGCTGCTTCATAATCGCCCAGTACTTCTCGATGGGGCGGAGCTCCGGAGTGTTGGGAGGGTTGAACATTTTCGGCACGAAATTGACCTTATTGTCCGCATACCACTTCAGCACGTCCTTGGAGTAGTGGCATGAGGCCAAATCCGGCCAGAAGATTGTTGGGACGTTGTGGGCCTTCAGGAGAGGAAGCAGCCGCTTCTGGAGGCACTCTTTATGTACACCTGTCCGTTCATCGTGTCCTGGGTCACGAAAGGTGCACTCCGCTTCCCGCACGTGCAGATGGCTTGCCAAACCAGGAATTTCTTCGCAAATTTGGACATCTTCTGAGTGCGGACATGCTCCGGAACGCTGAACTTATCCTTGGCCGTGAAAAACAGGTTGCCGGGGATCTGTTTGAAGTTGGCCTTCACATATGTTTCGTCGTCCATGATGCAGCATTCAACTTTCGTCAGCATGTTGAGGTACAACTTCCTGGCACGGGTTTTGGCGGACTTGTTCTGCTTCTCGTCGCGATTAGGGGCCTTTTGTACCTTGAACGTTCGAAGCCCAGCCTTAGTTTTGGCCTTCTGGACAAAACTTCGGCTTAGGTGCAGCTTCTTAGCCACATCCCGAACGGAGGCGTTCGGATTTCGGTTGAAGGCCCCAACTACGCGGTTGTGGTTTTTGGTGTTGTACGGAATACTTTTTCCTTCACTTCTGGGCTTCCGATCGGTGGTCAACCGTTCTTCGAACCGGTTAATCACTTGCGACACCGTGGAATTCGCGATTCCCAACGTTTTAGCGATGGAACGATGCGAGAGATCCTTGTTCTCGTGATGAATGCGCAAGATTTTATCACGCACGAGCTGTACTTTCGACTCAATTTCCGCGAGTTTTAATCACAGGACTTTAAAACTTGCAGGATGTAAATAATGCACTATGAACCCACCCAAATTTTCATTAAATTCTACCCAACGGTTAAAAAGTTAGGGAACGTCCATTAATTACGTCACGCAAAAATCGACTGTTTTTAACCCCCCCTCCCCCCCCTTGTCACGTTTTTTGTATGAACCTTGATTTTTTTTGTATGGATCGTCACGTTTTCCCAAACCCCCCCTCCCCCCTTACTGCGTGACATAATTAATGGACCTTCCCTTAGAGCAATTTCATAGTGTGGCAATTTCATCGTGGACACCCTTTAGTCGAATGCAATTCAACTTTCCCGATATCTAATCCAAGAATGATGAAACAAATGGAATTGGGACTTCTCAATGGCAAGTACAGAGCAAAATCGGAAATTTACAACAGTGGAAAATCGACATTCAGTGGATTCCAAGCCATATCGATATTAAAGGCAACGATCTGGCCGACTCGTGGGCCAAGTATAGAGCTCAATACGGTGAACTATTAGAACATCCTTTCTTGTTAAAGGACGCTTATTTGTGTTTGATAAAAACAAAACAAGAAAAAGCAAATATTTGGTGCAAAGAATATGCCAAGAAGAAAGGTAAGAAATTCATTGAAATTCAATCGGAATTTGATGACAAACCTTAGTTATAACTTACCCTTGAATCACGTGGTAACGAGAACCCTAAACAGACTGCTAGCTGGACACGAATACAGCAAGTATTGGCTACACAAAATAAAGTTCATAGACCAAATTGTGTTTTTTGCAGCTAGACTGAAACCGCAGAGCCTATTGTACTGTATTGCAAACGATACTCCCAAATCAGAAATATGTACGGCTTTGCTAATAAATTTCAAAGCATCAAACAGCTATATATGGCGCTAAAAATATTAATTTCCTTCGAGAAGAGGTGGATTTTTTGAGGAAAACTGAACTTTAAAAATGACTTCAAAATAGATCCAAACTCTGCAAAAAAAAAAAAAACAAGAATTATTCTCTCCGATCAAAACAAACCATACAGCAAGGCGCTATAGTCACTAGATTCATTGTTTGGCGGATACAACAACGGGAGCCAATTTGAACTGTCAGTTGGCGGAGCCAATCGAGCATATCTCAAGTAATTCATGTTAAGCGCCTATAAGCCATTTGTAAACAACGTTGATTTCTTACGAATTACAAGAATCGCACTATATCCTGCTACTCCATAGGGTAGAACTACCATTCTTCTACCAAATGTTGGTTTTATTTCACGAGAGTGATTTAAGATTCAAGAGAAATCGATATTTAAAGTCATTGTTTACAAATGGCTTTTAGGCTCTTAACATAAATTGCTTGAGACCACCAAGTGACTGTTCAAATTGGCTTCCGTCGTTGTATCCGCCAGACTATGAATCTAGTGACTATACACGGCACTGGCTGATGAGCTAATCGGCTATCCCGCCTACTGATTATGACTACCTGCTACAGCAGCCATTGGGTGACAGTCCACCCCAGACGAAAAAAAACCGATGGATTTATGGTCGTGGTCACCTGTCCAACCAAAACAGAAAAGAATAAGAAGAAGACGTATGTTTCATCGTCCAATACGACGCAATCAAACTTGGTCAACAAACGCAAACAAACTTGTGTACAACTTACGCGGTCTTCCTTGCACTGTTGTGTCTTGCATATCGTCTCGATTTGGTGTCACTGCAACCTTATCTGTTGACAGCCCGGCTCTCTGCTCTTTACACTGTTGTGTGGAACTTTCCCAATTTGTTTCCGATATTTCTGATGCAAGGTTGGGATTGCGTTTGAAAATGTTGGTCTTCCTGGTTTCGGTTTCCTCTTGTCTTCCTGGCAGTCGTCAGACGTTCTCCGAACCAGTGACTTGAATTTTCATAAAATATCCATGAGAAGTGAAAATGATTTTATCCCAATGTAATGATGATGTTAACTTTCCCGGTTTTCATGGTTACCGCTGTCACTACTATGCCAACTGAATTTTGTTTGCTGCAATGAATGAAGTCGGCTCTATTTGCGGGTCAAAAATCTGCTGTCTTTGTTGTTTTGATTATCAATCGGTAAGCATGAATTTCATTTGATGAAATCTGAATATCATCTCTTGTGATGATTTTTTTATAATTAAGTGATTTTGAATTCTAATCCAAACATGGAACAACCAGGGGCGTCATCATCGTCCCAGAGGAATAGATGCTAGTAATGTTGTGCAAGAATACCCTGGACTGGGCTGCCCTTGCATTTTTCCGATCCCGACGGGTAATTGATATTCATTGTGGTTGATTGAATTTCATTTCTGACATTTCGAAATTCGTTTTGAAAATGAACTTGTTTACGTGAATGAATATCAAAGAATTTTGGAAATTGAACGTTCATTTTTCTGGTTACGTTTGTTTTCATGCGTTATCATTTGATTTTCGCAAGAAACTTATAGGTATTCAATGTTATGTTGCCTGAAAATCCACGCTTTTGAATCTAATGAGCATGACTTTTACCAAGACTGCTCCGAACACTTTTATAACATTCGTCACGTTTGATTTGGCAATATTAAGTGATTTTGCCAAGTCGGCGTGGGAATAATTTGGATTTTGCTTATGCGAGTGCAAAATTCGACGCCATTTTGACAACTGAATAGAAAATGGCAAAAACAAAATAGAGTCAACATTCTGTACGCATACATCTTAAAAAATGAGGGGGGTTCAAGTCTTTTAAATGGAAATTAAAAAAAACGATTAAAAAAAAAACTACGTCATATTTGAGTCAACCAAGTTTTGACCGGTCCATCCTTTTGACAATTCCTTTAGCTTCCTGCTTCCATCTGCCTCGAATTTCACGTATTGTTATTGAAGTGTAAAGAAACTTACCCTCGTGTCTAACAAAACCCACATTTTCTCCTTCCCTCCCTTTCCAGACAACATCGATTCGCTGGACAAGCGGGCTCGCACGCTATTCCAACAATGCCGCCGGGGTGAACTGGTTGGTGGACTGGCCGATTCGGAATTTCACTCGATCCGCAAGGACTACTACCGGGTCCTGGAAGATTCGGACGAAAAGGTTCAGCTGGCCGGTCAAATGTACGACCTGGTGGATCGCTACCTGCGCCGGTTGGACAGCGAGCTCTACAAGTTCAAATGCGAACTGGAAGCGGATCACAATGGTATAACGGAGATACTGGAGAAACGCTCCCTGGAACTAGATTCTTCCACCAGCAATGGTGGCTTGAATCAGAAGGAGAATCGATACTTCGACACGCTGAGTGGGATATCCAGCGCGATTTCGGGGTCCACTGCGGCTCGGGTGGAAAGTCGATACAACATCAAACCTGAGAAACGTCGAGAAAGCAGCATTGCTGTAGCGTCTTTGACGGGTGTCCCACCGGAGAAGCGTCAAGCTGTACCCACCGCTAGTGGAGGGATAGTTAGTGGACCGGTGGTTCGCCCGACAACACCGAGTGTCGCTGCAGCCAATGAATCGTTCCACATGTTATCGCCTGCGGCTTCCGTGACGCCGAGGGCCACCGCCTCAGTGGCCTACACTCTCCAACAGTTCGGGGCTGGCAATGCCATAGCAGCGGCTGCCAGTCAGGCAATTGCCCAAACCCAGCAGATGCAACAGGGTAGAAGGACTGCCAGTTTGAAGGCTTCGTACGAAGCAATCCACGGGGCCGGTGGTACCGGAAGTGGTCCCCACGACTTACTGATTAACAACAGGGAACTTGCTGGAGCGACGCACAATGCCCTGCAGGCGGTGGAACGGGAAACCAGCAACGCCTTCTCCAATCAGCAGAGGAGACACCAGAAGAAGAAGCTGACGACCAACACGTCGGCAGCAGGTTAGTGATTCCGTTTTCAATCATTGACAGTTTAGTCTTGGTATTTCACACAAATTTGACTCTGATGTACGTAATTTTGGCATCCTCTGAGGATTAACGAGTTGCACAATAAAACTAACATGTTCTTTGAGAGAGCACAACAAGTCATGAGTTTGTTGAGAAGATTTTTAGTGAAAATATAAGATAGAGATGCGGGAAATTAGTGAAATGTGCTCTCACTTCACAGATCACTTGCCTGCACCAGTTGACTCAATAGATCATTGCATGATGGCGTCATCAATGCAGTTTTGACAGTCCAGGGAGCTTGTCCACGTTGACTTAGAATATTTTCGTAAAGAGCGGTTTGAGAAGTTGTGCTTAGAATTTATTACGATTGAAGTAAAATTGCCGGAAAACAGACACCAGTGCTTAGTTTAACATCATTTCCTAAATCTAATCGTACAGAATCCGGAAAAAGCCAATGAAAATTTTCGATTCAGCGGTTCAAACTCTAACACCTTGTAAACAAGCTCCCCGAACTGTCAAAAAAGTGAGGTTAACACATTCGGTGCAATGATCTATTAAATCGCAGGTGGATGACATCTATGAGTGACATCGTCAATCAAAAGAGACAATAAAATCAACAAGCTTACACTGGAAGAAAGTCCCTATTCGTTCTGCTTTGCAGCCATCTGAAAAAACGTAGCTAAAACCCAAAACCCTTTTCCATTTCATCCTTCGATACACCGCCAACGCACACACGATCACACACTTACAGCCACACTGTTACAAGCACACCAGAAGCAGCTGCACTCAGCCGCCCTCAATCCTAACATGTCCTCCTCGTCTCTAGATCTTTTAGAGTCGCCTGTTTCGGGAATGCTTTCGGGATCAGGAACAGGAACCGTTGGTGGCAGCGGCAGCGCCGGCGTCGGCGGAGCAGTCAGTGTAGGTGGCGGTGGAGGAGGTGGAAGCATCAGCAGTTCCTCTGCCTCTTCCAGCAGTGGTTCCGGCATCGGTGTCGGGGGTGGCATCAGTAGTGGCGTTACCGGCAGCGGCAGTGCTGGTGTGACTGTTGGTGGCAGTTCAGGAGGATCGGCACACACCGCCCATCATCCGGGGGGGCCTCCGTCGGGCGCGAACGTGGTGCTCAACGAGAACGGAATGGTCGTGGAGCAGACGGCCGAAGGCGAGTGGACGTACGATCCGAACGAACCGCGGTATTGCATCTGCAATCAGGTGTCCTACGGCGATATGGTGGCATGCGACAACGAGGATGTAAGTGTCGTGAATTCGAGAACCACGCGAAATCACTAATCTGAAATCTCTCTCTTTTCCAGTGCCCGTTCGAGTGGTTCCACTATCCGTGTGTAAACATAACCTCAACACCCAAGGGCAAGTGGTACTGCCCGCAGTGCAGCAGCTCAATGAAGCGACGGGCCTCGCGGAAGAACTAGGCAGCACGCAGCGTGGCCGGACAGTGATGATACGGTAATTTAGCAGACCGTTTTTCCAGTTTTCAATCCAATCTACGAGTTCCAAATCAATTAATGTCCCTATCTCGAAATAGATCAAATTTTCTCACGTAGGCGAAGACCAACTTCGCCTGCGCTGCTACTTCCAATTAGTAATTAAATATTGCAAAAGAAAAGTGATTATCATCGGTCAAAATTTCAACCAACATATACCACACTAACTTATCAACAGCAGAAAGTGGCGTGTTTCCATAAGGCCTGAAACTACTTCCGAACGCATGTGTTCTTGGTGGGTGGTGGTGTGAAAATTTAAAAATCTCATTTCCTTCCTTCGTCAGGCGAAAAGCATCAGCAGTGAAGTTGATTAGACGACATTACAGCGCTAGGTAGGGCCAGCAGGGCAGGATATGGACTTAACGCTCGCTTGGTGCCCCTCCGTCACGGTCGCTTTGCGGGGTTGTTCGTCTTTTTATTAGGCGGAGATTAATATCTATCTTCTCGGGTGCTAGCCTGTGACATTCTAGCGGTTTCGTTTTAGTGTCTTTTTCGTTATACAGTATGCAGGGAGAATGCATGTGCGCGTTTAGATGACGGATGTGTGCGTCTCTGCTTTGATGCGGTTGAATTGAAATGGTTTGTGCAGATGTTCGATAGAATTATGATGACTGCCCTGGAGGTGTGTAGCTTTGACTTTCCTCTCGTTCCTCTCTTTGACACAGTTTTTAGCTATAGTTGATATTGGTTTGAACTATGCCAAAATTGATCGAGGCACGAACTAGTTTTGAAAAACCTTTCTAGTCATATAACGCTTAGAAATTTGAAATCAGTATGATTTTAAAAGGAAACTCATGCGTTCCGCAACGAATTCCCTTAATCATTCAGAATTAATCTTACTGAAACTAGTTGAGGTAATTAAATCTAAAATACTTGTGAGCTTTGGTTGGATTGTAGCTGTCCACGTTGTTCTTCAAACCTGTTTTTCGAGTATTTCAATTTCTTGAGTAAGAACCTATTTGCCAAAGGTTTTTCATTAGGACCTAACTGACAAACGTACACAATTTGTTAATCCCTCTGCTTACTTCTTATCTGTCGAAACATACCTTCAGAAACGAGCATTAGACTCAGGAAATTTCATAGCCATGGAATAAAGTTCCCAATTGCAGGAACTTATTCAATCCATTCGGATTGCTTTCCGATCATGTAAATGTTTTCTTCAGCTCCGCAATCTGTGTGCGATTCCGTGCAAAATTCAACTTCCTCAACCCGCTCCTTCGTTTTATGTATCGGCTCTCGAAAACAATTTCCCTTAAAAGTGCGCATCTTGCATTGTATGACGAACTTTTAGACAATTATATTGCCTTTATTATGTAAGAATCGATTTTACAATTGTTACATTTTTGTTCATAAAAGTTAAGACGATTTTCTTAAAGTCACTGATAAAGACTGTATTCGATGAAATTTGGACACACAAAATAGGTCACCAAAAATTTTGCTTGAGCCCGATTCTTTTCAAACTTTCTGGAAATAAAGTACTACTAAATGGTTAAGTTTTAACATCATTGGTTTATTGAACCTCTTCTCCCAACCCAAATGCCCGCACCTTTGCCTTGACCCCTTTCATCAAATTTTGCTTACTTACTTTTAACCACACTTTCTTTAGTTCAAGTTCAGTTTTGGAGTTTCAACGAGCTTTGCCTTCATGATTGCTCAAAAATACATTAGGTAATAAGTGAAAAAGCCTACCATAGATTCCGTTGTACCTTCTTTTACTCAAGGCACTAGATACTTCTAAATTATAATGATAATTGGACATATAAGATATAATAATTAAAAGTATATATAGGGTATGTGTCCCTTGACTCAGCCTAGTATGCAACAATCGATTACATTTTTTTATCATAACTCATAAAGTTTTTCAGCTGGAAGCAAAATTTAACTAGCTATACACTTGCTAAGATATGTTTAATAACCCATCCGGTAGTATGAATCACGAAAAGTTACACAACGCATTTTATAAAGTCAGAAACGTTTGAGGGATATGGATGTAATGTCGGTCTGTAGGCATCGAATTGGGTCTATTCATGGATGCAAGTTCGTCCCATTCGATAGATTTGTTATAGAATGTTGGCTATGTACGCTTTTTGCCAATTTTCTGATTCAAGGCGTTCCTAGCTGTTTTCGCTCTACCCAACAATCAATTTTACTAATGATCAAACTATACTTAAACTGCTAAGAAACACTTAAATTGTTTTAACATATGATTAAGCGGTCATTCGGCAATCAAAACATTATAATTCGCTCTACACAGATTTTGTTCCTTTATTTTGTGTTAAGATGAGCTATATGAAAAACATTCAACTATAACTCAGACATTTGTATTGTATATGTTACCAATAACAACATTTTTATTACGCTTTCCATAAGAAAGGCCATAATTGGGAACATAGAAACAAATATGTCCCCAACATTGGGTCTATGGTTTTCATGTTAAATAATTGTTATTTTACCAATGTGACTTGTTAGTTTATAACATGTGACTATTTTCTGTACATCTTGGCTGCATTATTCGGTTTATAGGTTCAATTTTGGCAAATTTAGATCAATCAAAGAGCATGTAGATAATCTGTTCAGCTTAACCAGTAAAGTTATGGTGTCTGAAAAGTTAAATAAATCGAAAATTACGGGAAAGTGAACAATTATAAATTCATTAACTATGTCTCAATTGCTCTGAAATAGATCGGTCATCCTGATAACAACATGATTTTGTTGATTATCGCTGAAATAATGACATATTTGGTACATAGGCCGAATCAAGGAGCTAGGCTAACATTACATCCCGTTACCCTATAACCTTGTAGGTGAAACTATTAAAAAAAAAATTATGTTAAAATATAAATCCTGAAAACACCAGTATTGATAAAAATGATAATGATGATGATAAACAAGAATGATAATGGTTATGAATAAACAGTGAGAAAAAAATGAATTTTAAATTTTAAATTATTTTATAATACCTGATGACCTGGACGACGTGAAAGATATGAGAATGGAAAATTATGATATGATTAACCGGTCGCACCCCCTCACTTCGCTATTGTCGGATTGACAACATTGTCCAGGCTACGCCATCCAGCGTGAGGACCGGAGGTCGGTCGCACCCTCCTTACAAGTTGTCAACTCACCATTTGAAGCCCTGGAGGGTTGACGTCTTTTGGTACAAAAACTACATTATTATCTTTGTACCAGTCTAATACGGGCCGGGCATAGTGGCAAGATGCCAAATCCGGCCAAAACAGTGGCGGGCCATCGTGAGATCTCAAGAAGGGCAGAAGTCGTTTTTGGAGGCATTCGTTCTTGTAGATTTGTCCGTTGACGGTCCCAGAGGTGATGAAGGGCTGACTCGTTTTGCCACATCCGCAGATCGCTTGCCAGACAAGGAATTTTTTGGCGAATTTCGACAGTTTCTTCTTCCGTACACCCTGCGGAATGGCCAACTTAGAGGTGGCGACGTAGTGTTCCTGTCCTGGCATTTGTTTGGTGTCGGCCTTAATGTAGGTCGCATCGTCCATCACAATGCAGAACGGTTTTGTGAGCCACTCCCTGTACAGTTTTCCTGCACGAGTTTTGGCCACCGAGACTTTGTACACATGTAATCCAGAACGTTTCATTGTTTTCTGCACAAAACAAACTGAAACTTTCGCCTTTTTCGCAACATCCCTGATCGAAATGTTAGGATAACGCTTAAATTGGTTCAATACCATCCTGGCCTTCTCCGGATTTGATGTGCCACGTTTTTTGCCACTACTATTTTTCCGCTTGGTTGTCTTACGGTCCTTGAACGTTTTGATCACATGAGATACGGTTGAATTTGCGATTCCGAGCTGTTTTCCGGTCCATCGATGAGAACCGTTTGGGTTTTCGAAGAGAGTGCCCAAAATTTGTTGGCGCACTGTTTCTTCATTCGAAGCCATCACTGAAATCACTCAACCGATTTTCACGAAACTCATTACACAATTGACACAAGACAATGAAATACATTCAGTTAAAATTTCAATAATTTTTACCCACACGCTAAAAAGTTACGAACAATTGCGTGTGTCCAAATTTCATCGAATACAGTCTTTAGCAGTGGCAACTTTTCCGTATTAAATTGGAAGAAAATGATCAGAATCGAGTGTTTTGTGTGTTGCTAAACGATTAACGCTAAATTGACGAATAAATTGTGAATAACTTGTGTACTCAGTGTTCGGTATTCAGTGCATATTCACTTATTTCCACTGGAGGTCTGCTCATTGAGCTCAAGATAGGTTCCGCTTCCCTATATCGATTTTTAACAAACAGAAAAAAACGTGACAGCTCCCGCAAAACTCAACCGTTTGCGGGCAGCGCTTGCAGCGATCAGTGACGACAAATGAAGTGTTTCGTTTAAAAACAAATAAATGTAATAAATAGCAGGCTTTGCGTTACAATACCGGTGCGCTGTAGCCATGGTTAACAAAGAAGAGAGGAATCATGGGCTCCCTCAAAAGCAACAGTGCTGCCATAGCTGCCGCTCAACTGCGAAACATTTTTTATTGTCCAGTACTGTTGGACAGCTTTGAAACAATTTTTTTTATTGCATAAGGACTGCATCGTTTATTCTGACTACACCTCTGAGGTTCTGTATGAAAAAGACTATGACTTATTTTGACAGCTGTTTAGTGTCAATGTGTTACTTGTTTTGTAAACAAACGAAAACCTTCATTAAAAATTAAAGTTTTGTTTCAAGCGGAACAATGCGAGGTCATACGTAAGAAAAGCGACAATTGATTGTGACCAAGTACTACACTGGAAAGGGATTGTCGCTAAGATAATTAGCAAAAGAAAAAGGTGTTAGTGTCTGTGCGGTCCAAAATACGATCAACCGGTTTGTTATGCATAACACATTGAAGGACTTACCCTTCCGTGGTAGGAAAACAGGTGCGTCAAACCCAAATTTGGACAAACAAATTGGCAAAGTTTTTGAAAGAAAAACGGATGTATCCTAAGAGATTGCGCAAAAAAGTGTGGAACGACGATTGGAATGGTCCAACGTGCAAAGGAGCGAAATTCCCTTAAGACCGGAACCCTGAATACCGGAAACAAAAATGTCCGAAACGCAACTCAGCAAGCTGTAGGACGACATTTTGAGCAAAAATGACATGTGCATTATCAAGGATGACGAGACGTACGGCAAATTGGACTACAGGGCACATCCAGGGGTACAGCTGTACACCGTGAAGCGTGGAACGGATGTCCCAAATTCGGAGAAAGCGTTTTTTTGTGAAAAAAATGTAAAAAAGGTGTTGGTTTGGCAAGCAATTTGACACTACCGCAAATATGAACGCCGAAATGTACCGGAAGGAATGCCTGCAGAAACGAATTCTGCCACTTATTCGAAAACACAAAAGTTCGACATTGTTTTGGCATGATTAGGCATCCTGCCACTATGCGCGTGCCACCTTGGACTGGTATGAAGAGAACAATGTCCAATTTGTGGAAAAGGCGATGAATCCTCCAAATTGTCCGCAAATAAGGAAAATTGAGAAATTATGGGCTTTGATGAAAGGAAAGCTGCGGAAGAAGGCTATAGGAGCAGATAACATCATCAAATTAAAAAAAAGACTGGCAACCATCGTCGGAACGGTTGTGCAAAACCTCATGAGGAACATCAAGAAGAAGGTGCGAGAGCTGGCCAGATCTACGAAAAATGAAATGAATACAGATGTAATCGGCTTTTTTGATGGTCAATAAACAATGTAAATGAATTTGAGTTGCAAAACAAATAAAACATATTTAAATACAGCAATTTTTAGGTGTACTTATAATCTACGATACAGTCTTTATGATAGTGCCAGATGATGGAGATCAACCTCAAATCACTGGAAGAAATTAAATTAAAATAAATTTTAACTCAATATTCAACATCACATTCTGGCAACAATCCTAAACAGCTCAAACCCTCAAGGATTCAACAATCCTAGATGTGAGTGGAGCTGATGAAGACATTGCCTCCGGTACACGTGAACAAATGCAAAATAAGCCAAAGGTAATAACTCAGTAGCAAGAAACCTCTCGAACTCATGATTAAACCAACAATCAAACGTGCGGAATACTGTCACCTGATTAAGTTAGGGAAGAAACGTAAAGCGGACTGTGTTGATAGTGTGGCGAATGATGATCAGGAATAGCTTCCACGATGTCAGCGAGCGCTTAATGCAGGACCAATGACTCGCTTGTTCGGGTTTCCAGGGTTAGATGAGTCGGTTATAGACGAAATTGGTTGTGCAACAAAATAAAGAAGTACTTTCACTGGCTTACGATCTATCGTGATTTCTCTGTCCTGCTTCCTTTTTGGAACCGAAATGATAAGCCAAAACATCTTACCCTTGTTTGGAGTTGATGGAAGTGGCTGTGCAGGATCTAAAGGGTGTATTCGATAAAAATGGCACACAGAAAATCTTCTGTAACTTTTGAATCGTATGAGTAAAAAACCTAGAAATTTGAGTAGATCTTATCCATAGTGTATTATTTACATCTGCCAAGTTTCATAGTTATACATTCAGTAGTTCCAGTCATGTCGTCGAAACAAGAAATTGTCCGTGAGAAAATTTTGTGCACTCACAATCAAAATCCAGGGGCGTCCCACCGGTGGATTGCTAAAAGGCTTGGAATTGCAAAATCAGTCGGTTTTGTGCAGAAAACCATGAAGCGTGCTGGGTTACATGTTTACAAAGTGCAAAAAGCCCCAAACCGGAATGAACAACAAAACATCACTGCGAAAACCCGCGCCCGGAAATTTTACACGAAGCGGCTCACCAAATCCGGTTGCATCGTGATGGATGACGAAACATACGTCAAGGCCGACTTCCGTCAACTTCCTGGGCAAGAATATTTCGTTGCCAAGTCGAAGTTTGATGTTCTGGAGGATGTTCGAAAGAAGAAACTATCGAAATTTGCAAAGAAGTTTCTAATCTGGCAGGCGATTTGCGGATGTGGTGAAATAAGTGCTCCCTTCATCACTTCCGGAACAATAAACGGTGCGACTTACACGGAAGAGTGCCTTAGAAGCGTCTGTGCAAGCATTCATTAAAAGCACAAAGGATCAACTCAGTTTTGGCCTGATCTAGCATCCTGCCACTACGCTCGAAACGTATTGGAGTGGTACCGAGCCAACGGAGTCAATTTTGTGCCAAAGGATATGAACCCACCAAATTTACCGGAACTTCGTCCAATTGAAAAATTCTGGGCAATTATGAAAAGGGAACTTCGCAAACATCCCAAAATTATAAAAACAGAGCTAGAATTTAAGAAAATTTGGGTAAAAACAACAAAAACACTGGGAAAATCGGTTGTACAAAATTTGATGGGTGGAGTCAAAAGGAAGGTGCGGGCATTCGGGATGGGAGAAAACAAATATTGTAAATAAAAACAAATAAGACAAACGTTGTAAATCAAAACTCATTAGTAGTTCTTCATTCCCTGAAAATTTCAAGAAAATCCGATAATCAGTTTAATATTGATGAGTATATATGTGTGTGCCATTTTTATCGAATCCACCCTTTATGCTCGTCGTGCGTGCCACAGTGTACCCCCAAATAAACTTGAATAGAACACAACTTCAACTCGACTTGAGCCCGGTTTTGACCCGATTTGTGTCTGGCTTGAATATGAGTTGGGCCGGACTTGAACCTGACTGGGATGTAAGTTTCTTGGGATTCAAAATTTGTGCTCTTGAAGTATCGAGCCATTCAGCTCCCAGAAATCATAGAAATATTAAATTGCTACTCTCTTCTGTTTGCTGTAGCGCAATTTTTTTTAACAAATTTGGTTTTCAAATTGCTGTAATCTTGCGTTCATTTTTATTTGAGAAAAGTAGTTTTGGTTTCATTGTATTGACAAATCATCAAGTGGAATACTCATTTTTCTTTCAACGGGAAAAATGTACAGTAAATTGACTTTTTAATTTGGGCTCACTGATAGCAGGATCAGTTTTAAATTGGTGTGTACCACGCCACAGGAATTAATGTGATAGTAAACATTTAATCTTCTAACGACCAAAAACGGCAGCAACCTGAGTGAGCTTTGTGACGTGGTATGTGTTACTGCTACCTGTCTACTTACTAATTATGTGCCGTGATGTTCAAGCATGCCTGTATCGAGTGTCCCGTTCGGCCTAATGACGTTCGACCTAATGGCTTTCGGTCTAGTGAGCCATCACTTAAAATTCATACCAGTTTTTCGTTTTTATGAGCATGTAGGGAAGCGGAACCTATCTTGAGCTCAATAAGCAGACCTCGAGTAGAAATCGATGAATATGCACTGAATACCGAATACTGAGTATACAAGTTTCACAATTTATTCGTTCACTTACCGTTAATCGTTTAGCTACACACAAAACATTCGATTCTGATAATTTTCTTCCAATTTAATACGGAAAAATTTGCCACTGCTATGTATCTACATTAATAATATCACGAAAAAACATTAATCCCATCTGTGTACATATGTTTTGTTTTGTTTTTCCGTCAGCCCATTTCCTCACATGGTGACCAATCACCGACGCCAGGGAGACGACTCCACCACCTGGACCCTAAACTAACGACTCATGACTATAAAAGCCGGGACCACAATGGCTTTACTTCCCTTCCGAAGGAAGACGTTACCTGATTTTTTTCGCCTCAGAAAAACCACCGACGTCGGCTGGAATTGAACCCAGACCCACTGGGTTTTAAGTAAGATCACGCTTACCATTACACCACCGACGCCGGCATGTGTACATATGTTAATCGTACACTCAGCGAAATAAACTTTTGATATTCATAAGATTGCATTATGATTATTTGCTATAAGAATACTGTATAAATTTCGTCCAAATTTATCTTATGAAATGATGTTGAAAAAAATAAAAATATGGAGCAACCTAGTTTCGAACGCTTGAACGTTGAGGTTATGGGTCAGTAACTTGCTCACTAGTAAACATCAACACTTGTAATTAGGAAAGCTCAAAGACGTACCAAGAACAACGTCGTGTGGAAACAACATCCATTCATAAGTCAGCCTTATGAAATTCAAATGCATCGTTCATAAGTTAGAACCTATGAAATTCATATGATTATTTGGTTGGGTGTACTGATTTTAATCAGAAAAAATATAAACAAGTTAACGCTTTCACTACTACACTAAAATGAAGTGAGATCATTTGACAGCACTTCACGTGTGTTGGGTAGCATCCATATAACCAAGACAAAATGGAAGGGTTTGTTTGTTATTCTTCCATGAGAATAATGACAACAAGACTCACCATAACGCTGGGCATAGAATGCTCTCTCAATTGAGGCTTTTGACGTTTAATCACCTTTCCCTTTCTAGCACATGCAGAGGAATGATGGTTTGTTTTTTCCTCCAAAGATTTTCCTTCTTACTTGCACTCCTTTGTTTTGAATGGCGCTGTAGTGTTGCGTGCGTTCAAGGTCACTTAGCCTAATGATTGAACACATTAAATGTTGAAAAATCTACAGATTAGAAGTATATTTATTTGTTATTTAATCTATGGAAAAATAAAATAGTTCAACTTTGGTGGTGATATTGAAGTACTGCCAAACCCATTTCATTCGAATATGAGTCATAATAAAATAGTTTGGCAACATCGAGCGATTACATCGATTGTAAACACGATTCAAGATGGGTGCAAGCGTATTTAAATTATTGTGAAAATTATTCCCATAGTTTTCTAATATTTTATCACGTATTAGATTCTCGTGTGGTTGGTAATAAGTGAAGTGAACGATTCCACATGTAATCGGTCAGTCACCAAACTCAACTATCTTCGATTTTGATGAAACTTGGTACACGTCTTCGGTATGTTGAAAAAAAAATCCACTGGTGTTAAGATTATTTGGATTCAGAGTAACTTTTGAGATGGGTGTGTTTTTTTTCCAACATTTTACTTGAAAAATCGTAGTTCAAAAACCATTACATTTAGAGAAAAAACTTTATATGGGGAGTTGTAGAGAACTAAAAAGGCTTTGTAAAAAAATGTACACTGAAAAAAAAATTTTTTTTCATAAGAAAAAATCGAAAATAAATACTAAAAATCAAATATAAAAATAAAACATATTTTTAATATTTTTCAAATTTGTTTTGTGGAAATTTGAGAAAAAGACACGTTTTGAAAAAAACTCTAGGATGGACGCTCTTATAATAAAAGAAGTTTTCCGAAGAGCAGACACTTTGGTGCATATTTCAAATTTTGGTTATTCATTATTATAAATGAAAATTAATTATACAATATGATTTTGGAGATCATTAAAAACAATAATGATAATAATGATAAATCACCTGAACGCAACCGTTTTCGAGATTTTTCGGATTTTATTTCAATAGAATGAAAAACCTCAGAAAATTCGCTCTTTTCTTCAAGTTAATCGAGATTTCCACCAGAAATGATAAATTTTCCAAGATCTTCATATTATAACGTTCACATTACTCTAATGTCCTCTTTTCTTTTGATATCAGGATGATAAGAAGACTCATTTGAAAAGAACAAGATAAATAGCACTATTGTTTTAATATTGCAATCAATATATTTATAATTGTTTTATGGCTGTATCGGTCGGGCCGCTCAGAGAATGAAGGGAGCGAATTTGCTAAAGCGATGAAAGTAACAGCGAGATAGATGTCGCAGGGGCGACAAGTGTGAAAATGGACAGATGATGAAATTATGCGGAGGGTCATATAGAAGAAGCATATTAATCGAACTGCTGACTATTTTGCCAAGCTCCAACGATGTTAGAGGTCGGGTGTAGTGTGTGAAAACTACATCCGAACAGTTCGGTGATGTAGCGATGAAAGTAACACATATTGTTTAAGGTAGGTAGACAAACAGCAGCTATAACGTATATTCAGGTATATCTTCTCATAAAAAACAGCTAATGCTTACGCTGCCTGTAAACTACCAGAGATGTTTTATACCTGCATTTCCAAAGGTACCACAGCCAATATATATGCTCATACATAGTCGCATTCATCAGTAAAATCTATCTGAGTGAACTGAAAATGGAGTTTAACATGAAGAAGTGTTGTATGCCGTTTCCACTAAACGGTGCTCAAAAGACCTATAAGTCAAATTAACCGAACAAAATGTCCAAAAACTCAAGTTTATGGGCAAAACACATTTGGACACTTCTTTGATGATTTGTGATAATTGTCGTTTGCATTTAAATAGAACGGAACAATCCCATGCTGCAATTTCGGAGCCTAGCTGAGAAACCATCAATTACTAACTGTGGATTAAAGTACGGCGTAGGTTGTTCCGTTCTATTTAAATGCAAACGACAGTATCACAGATAAATCGAAGTGTCCAAATATGTTTTATATAAACAGGATTTTGACATTTGTTCGGTATTACAGTTTGAGCACCGTTTGAAGGAAACGGCATACAACACTTCTTCATGTTAAACTCCATTTTCGGATTCACTCAGATAGATTTTACTGATGAATGCGGTACTAATGTATGACATATATTGACAATGGTACCTTTGAAATGCAGGTAAAACATCTCTGTGTCAATATACATTAGCTGTTTTATGAGGAAGATGCGTGTAGCTGCTATTTGTCTGCCTACCTTAAACAATGTGTTACTTTCATCGCTACATCTGCGACCTGTTCGGGTGGTTACTGCACACTACGCGACCTCAACATCGTTGGAAGCGGCAAATAGTCGGCAATTTCGGTAACAATAACAATACTATGACCTCACACTGAAATATCTATCCATTTCACGTATCTATATACTGCATCAACGTAAATTCTTCCTTCATTCGATAAACCGTATGCTAAAACAATTATAAATATATTGATTGCAATACTGACAATAGTGCTATTTATCTTTGTTCTTTTCAAATGAGGCTTCTTATCATCCGCAATTATCAGAAGAAAAAGAAAGGACGTTAGAAGTATTGTGAGACGTTATAATATGAAGATCTTGGAAAATTCATCATTTCTCTGGTTGAAATCTCGATTAACTTAAGAAAGAGGCGGTGCATATGGTTTTACTATTCTATTGAAATAAAATCCCGAAAAATCTCAGAAAACGGTTATGCGATTTCAGGTATGATTTATCATTATTATCATCTTGTTTGCTTATTGAATGATCTCAATCATCATTGATATAGGTAAATTTTCATTTATAATAATGAGATAACCTAAATTTGAGCTAATGCACTGCGACAATCTTCGGAAAACTTTTATTACCATATGAGCATTCATGCGAGTTTTTCAAAGCGTTGTCTCTTTTCTCGGAATTTCACAAGCAGGCTCTGAAAAATTTTAAAATATGTTTTTTTATATGTTGATTTTAGTATTTATTTTTCGATTTTTCTTTATGCAAATTTTTTTTTCAGTTGTACATTTTTACAGCCTTCCTCAGTTCTCTTACAACTCCTCCTATGAGATTTTTCTCCTATGTGTAATGGTTTTTATTCTGAAACTTTTCAAGTAAAATGTTGGAAAGAAACATGCTATCTCAAAGTGCTCTTGAATCAAATATCTTAGCACCAGTGAATATTTTTCAGCATACCAGACGTAAACACCAAGTTTCATCAAATCGAAGATAGTTGTTAACCGACCCATTGTAAATCGTTCCTTCACTTGCAAATCTA